>PVKC010008349.1:0-28164 GCA_004027635.1 Crocidura indochinensis | reverse complement strand
TTTTAGGGCTAATATATAAGACTTTAGATGCATTTCGTGTTAAATTTTGAACATTAAATGAAATAGTGTTCTAGATTTGTTCTCTTTAGTTGTACTCTTTTCCCAGGACTATTTATTAAAGAATGTTTTCTCTTCCTATTTTGTTCACTTGACTCCTTTGTCCTAAGCATTTTCTACGTATGTGTAAGGATATATATTTGGGTTATCAGCTCTATTCTTTTACTCTCTGTCTAGTTTTAGTTCAATACCAGACTGTTTTGATAATTATAGTTTTGTAGCATCGTTGAAATGAGAATGATGATCCTTGGTTCTTTATATTTTTCAGAATTGCTTTGACCATAGTTTTATGGTCTTTTATAGTTCAAATTTCTATAAGATTCATTCTACTACAATGGTAATTTTGAAAGAATTACATTATCCCTTTATATTGTATTACTGGTTGTTCAGTCTACCTTATATAAATGAGATAAAACAGAGGACTTTAGGTGTAGGGGAAGGTCATCTAGGAAGATTACCAAAGAAAAAGGGTGAAACAACTGTACACAGATTACATTCTGTTCTTCATTGAAAAGTTGTAAGGAAATTAGGTTTTCCAGTGAAAACCCCATGAAGGTGATGTTCACATGTAAATACTTTCATCAGAGTAAAGCCCAGCATTTAACCTTTTTCGAACATAAATATCAGTTATGCACAAGACAAGTTAGGGATATAGATTTTTTATATATTCTATTTAAACACCTTGATTACATACATGTTTATGTTTGGGTTTCAGTCATGTAAAGAGCACCACCACCCATCACCAGTGCAACATTCCCATCACCAATGTCCCAAATCTCCCTTCTCCCCACCCACTCCCCCGCCTGTACTCTAGATAGGCTTTGTCTTTCGCTCATACATTCTCATTATTAGGATAGTTCAAAATGTAGTTATTTCTCTAACTAAACTCACCCATTTGTGGTGAGCTTCATGAGGTGAGTTGTAACTTCCAGCTCTTTTCTCTTTTGTGTCTAAAAATTATTATTGCAAGAATGTCTTTCATTTTTCTTAAAACCCATAGATGAGTGAGACGATTCTGCGTTTTTCTCTCCCTCTGACTTATTTCACTCAGCATAATAGATTCCATGTACATCCATGTATAGGAAAATTTCATTACTTCATCTCTCCCCACAGCTGCATAATATTCCATACAGATTTTTGTCTTCCCTACTACTTGAAGTGCTATAAACAATCATTGTCTCTACAAGCAGAATAAGTAATAATTTAGAAGCAACGATATTCATATTTCTTTATAAAATTATTACGTGGTTGTCTCTGTAGAAATAACTTCTCAGAGGGTTAAGACAGTAGTGTGAATTATGTGATTCAGACATATATTTTGCTTTTTTATTTTAAAAGATTGAATGAAATGAGTTCCTACGATTCATATCTCACTGCATAATCAATGTAAATTTTTATACCAGATTTTATTGCAACAGAGTGGAATGTAACCATTACGTGAAATCTGACAAAAGTGTGCAGGTGGTATTGAAAAAATAGGGTGTGAGAATACAGTGACTCTGATAATGTGGCAAAGTAAAATAGAGTATTAGCAACATAGTACCTGGGGACATTCTTATTATTTAAAAGTTCACAACTTTAGACAGATAGTTGATTTTATTAAGAATTTATATATATGTAAGCAGACATCATCTCATTTCACAAATAGAATGTGGCCTGCAAGGAGTGGTACAAAATGGAATATCTAGGTTGAAAGAAATGGCAGAGGTTGTCTGTGAGCACAAGAAAAGTTTATTTCTTGTAAATCATCCTTTCCTCAGGAAAAGGCAAAGAGCAATTCTTAATATGATGATTACTTCCTCAAGTATTGATTTGGCAATTCCAAATGGATTGATTTAAGATTACACATTGGGAAGAGGTTGCAATGAGATTAGGTATTCAACCAGGGACCAAAATTACAATGACTAATTCTATCTTGGTTCTGCTTCCTTTCTTGAGCCTTGCCCCGCAGTACATGGATTACTCTTGGCTCAGCAGTCAGGAGTCATTCTTGATCCTGCTTGGGAGAACATATGTGGTGTCAGGAATGTAACCAGAGTTGGCCACATGCAAGGCAAATAACCTAACCTCTACTCCTGCTCTATGTTTTAATAATACAAATAATAATTCCACTAGCCAAGTCATCAAATTTCAGGCCTGGAAGTTTTCCCAAATGCCTTTCAGCTTGAAATAGCTTGAAAAGCAGCTTTGAGTTTACTTGCTCCCAGAGTATGTGCTATAGAAAATACAGCAAAAAAAAGGGGGGGGGTTGTTTGTTGTTGTTTTCTTTCACCAGTCAGTAAAATAATGCTCACTTCATTAATTACTATTACTGCCTGGATAAGCATCCAGGCTAGTTAAGAATAAGTTTTCTCCTGAGTGTGAGTGAACACCACTCAATATTATGGTGAGTCAAGCTTCTAAATCGTGGAATCTAAAGACTTGACTACTTTTGCTTTTGAGAACTGTACTCTGTGTGAAAAATGTAGTAATTGAGGAAGTACAAGATATGAGATAATGACTTTTTAACTCTCCTCTGTGTATAATTTACTAAAGGTTTTATTTGATTCTAAAGTGCAGATTGTGCTAAGTGAAAATTAGGAGCCAGGAGCCCCTAACAGGGATTCTTAAATATTTCTCTTTTTCACAGGAGAATTTATTTGTGATCTCAGGTATTGTAGTTTATAAAATAGATATGCAGATAAAATGTTTACTAAAAATAGATGATAAAGAAAATTATTTTCTTGTCTTTTTTTTTAATTTTATGTTTTTAGGTCACACCCAGCAGTCCTCAGGGGTTACTCCTGGCTCTGTGCTCAGAAATCGCTCCTGGCAGGCTCAGGGGACCATATAGGATGCCGGGATTCGACTCACTGACCTTCTGCATGCAAGGCAAACACCTTGCCTCCATGCCATCTCTCCGGCCCCAAGAAAATTATTTTCAATCTATTTTTTGGTTGTGTTTGCAATCCATATTTAGTTATGCATCCCACAGTTTGATTAGCTAACTCCTAACACCATGTGGTAAAAGACAGAGACTGACTTTCATAGAATTTGAGACTTTGCTGATAATATTCGGATTATGTTAAACCTGACTCTATTGATAAGAAGGTGTAAAGACTAATATTGCAGGCAGATAGGGGGATCCTGGTAATAAAATTTTCAGGATCTAATACAAGGAGGAAGAAATAGCCAATTATGAATCAGCCCAAAGGCAGGAGGCATACAATCTTCTGAGATGCAAATTCTACACTCATCGGTGCTAGACCGAGATTCCACCCAGAGAAGGGTGGACCTCCCTCAGGAATATAGAAGCCATAGGAGAATCTAAAGATTTTGATAGAAATGTAATTATGGTGTTTAAATAAAGATATTAATAAAATAAAGTATACAAAAAAGAGGGTTAGGTGTTTCTTATTCCCTGCAACCCATGTGGTCCCTGGAGCCTTTCTTTACTGATTTCCGAGCACAGTGTCAGGAGTAACTCCTGAGCACTGCACTTGTGGCCCAAACAAACAAACAAGCAAACAAAAGAACACAAAAGGATCATCAAGAGTAGGACTTTGGGGTTTTTCCCCTGAAACAAAACGCACAGGAACTTTTATTTATGTACATCCCAGAACAAGGCATTTTGGAAGAAGCCCTATTGTCAAATTAAATTTGCAAAAGTGTGTGTGGTTCATTCTCTGCCCTAAAGAGTTGACCCCCCCATATACTCTGAAATTTTGAACCCTCAAAAAGCTCATGTTATTTCTTGAATAATATGTTGAAAAATGTTATTTCTTGAATTTCTCTTTCTCTCTGTCTCCTCCCACCCCCACCCCCAAAATTAAGCAGATTTTTCATTAAAAAGATCATGGGGGATGGTAGCATAGTGGTAAAGTAGCACTCAGTTGACCCAAGATGGACCCGAGTTCGATGTCTGGCATCTTATATGATTCCCTGAGCCAGGAGTGATTTCTGAGCACATAGCCAAGAATAACATCTTAGGGCTCCTGCCACCAGGTATGGCCCCAAAACAAAACCAAACAAACCAACTAACAGATCAGGGAAAAACTTGTCAGGAGTTGCCAAGATAAATTGGGCTGGTATTTTAAAGATCCCTTTTCCTAGAAACTAAGAGTGTCTTGGAAATTAGTTTGTTCGAGTCCAGAGTCAAAAGATGAAACCACATAACTGGAATAAAGCTGAATACTTTAATCCACCTGCCAAGAGCACCCAAATAGCTGGCCAGGGTCTTCTCTAAAAGGAGATGAATCCGACTCAAGGTCACGAATATAATCATATAGGTAGAGGGATGTTCTAGCTTTCTGATGATCTGTAAAATGATTGGCTATTGTTTAGGGATGCTTTCCTACCACTCCCTGCTGCCCTTTAGATACCTGGTATGGTCTGTAGCTTGGGGTGGTGTTAATGGAAATAGACTTAAGGAAACCTAGCATGTGGGTTACACCCTGTGGTCCTTACAAAATGGTGTCTCTCCCTGTTCTGAACAGAAGAGATGCCTTCCATGTGGCCTTTACAAATTGGCATCCTACCTTGTTTGGAACCCAGGACACACACCCTCACCCACACATACACACAGGTTAAGTTATTTATTGGAAAAGCAGAGATGCAGTGAGAGTCTAGAGAAAACACAAACTGATCAGCTTCCCTCCTCCTCCATAGGAAATAGGGAGAAGAGAGAAATTTGGGGAGACAGCCTTAGGTTTTTCTCAGAATTCACTTGACAGGTACCCTCTGACCTTCTTATTTTGCATCTCAAAAGATAGGAATTGACTGTCAGATATGTTTTTCCTTCCCTTGCAAAAATTAATAATATTTTTCTTCTTTTCCTCTCAGCTAAAATGTATGCTTAATATAATTAGACATATTTATATTTTTTAAAAAAGATGCTAAAATCACCTACATAGTAACTTAGTTATCCAGATCCTAAATTCAAAATCTATCATTTCATTCTTTCATACAATATTAGATATGCAATTAAGGAATGATTCAGAAGAGGCAACTAAATCCCAATGTAGTTTGTTTTAATAGAATTGATTATTCCTCAGCTAATGTGTATGATTTAAGTTTTAAAAGAGGGAGTTTATACTCATACATAGCACTAAGAACTGGCAGAAACTGAAATCATGAAAGGTAGCTCCCCATGTTATTAAATGCTCTTTTCCCTTCTTAGGAAAATTACTTGCATTGTACAAATGTGCTATGCAAAATAATCTTCCAACCAATTCTGCATCTTCACCTCAGCTTCATACAATATTCATTGCAAGTTTTACCAAAAAAGAAATTAGTTTTGTTATAAAGATCAAGCATTTTCAAATGCCCATATATCTCAATGCAAAGACATTCCAAATAGAAGTCCTTTGGAAACAGGAATAAGCAACTCAAATCAGAATTTCATACATCTTATTTAATTACCCGTGTGCACATGTCTTTATTTATGTGTCTAACATTCTGAAGGCTTGTGAAAATCTGAACAGAAGAAGTTCATTTGTTTCTGTTTTGTTTTTGCTTTTTTTTTTGTTTTGGGGTCTCACCCAGTGGTGCTCGGGGCTTACTCTGGGCTATGTGCTCACAAATTTCTCCTGGCTGGGGGGACCATATGCTATGCTGGGATCGAACTGAAGCCCATCCTAGGTCAGCCGAGTGCAAGGCAATACCCTACTGCTCAGGTCCCAAAAGTTCATTTGAATGCATGGTAGTTTCATGGTCTGGGACAAGTTTTATACATCAACCCAATTCAGTTTCATCTCTCATTTAGATATGCTGCAAATACTACTGCCAGCTGTTTCCCAAGTTTATTTTAAATGTGAAATAAAACTTGATTTCATATTTAAAGCATTATTACTAGCATGCTTTGAAAGTTGAAAAAGTTCAAACCTAACCTAAATCATATTTTATTTCTTTATTTTTTGGGGAGTAGGCCACACTCGGCAGTACCCAGGGATTTCTCCTGGCTCTTTGCTCAAAAATCATTTTTGGTGGGGCTCCTTGGATTATATGAAATGCCAGGGATTATATCCAGGTCAGCTTCCTTCCTGTAAGGCAAACACCTTACCTAATAGACTATCTTGCTGACCCCAAAATCTGACATGAGTCAATTTCTCTTGTCCTGTAGATACAAGTTCAGAGAATTTGATATACTTTGTTCAAAAGCAAAAAAAAAAAAAAAAAAAACAACAAAAACCCCTCGAGCTATTGAAAATAATATCTCTGTTTAAGTATGATTTTTGCCCTTTACTTGGTCCAAAAAATGAGTTGATATTTTCATTAGCACAAAAAAAGAAATATTTTCTAGTTTCTGCAACTTTAGCAGCTTTTCTTTTGTAATTTATTAGATTGGTATATACCCCTGAATATTTTTTCAGTTTTAATAGTTGAGACTTCTGAGCTTAATATTTCCCATGTTGCAATTATGCGGGTTGGAAAGGATTACGATGTAAGCAAGTTTTCAGATGAATTTTCATTGTGTATTTTATCTTATAATCCTGAGATACCAAATTACATCAGATGTCTTATCTTTGGGAAAGAGATTCTTTTTATTATTAATCCCTCATGCAAATCATCAAATGAACTTTCCTGTTTTTTTTTTTCATTTTCAGCTAAAGCTGCTTTACTCATTGACTTTTATGCTTTATAAGTGAGTTTCTGTACCCCCCAAAAAATTGTTTTCTCAATTAGTGTCTTCATCATCTTTGTGCACAGTATGTTTGCCTGCATTCAGTGATCCATCCACTGGGAAGTCTTGAGGCCCATCCATTCTTTCTCCTGACCCTATTTCATACTGATGGATTAGTCTGACCTTTGGCAATTTGTTATATTTTAGTCTGAAAGCAAAAGTGTTCCTAAATAAATCACCGTTTATTTACATCAGCATGCTTTGTGTCAGCTCATGATTTTGCTAATACAAGTACTTATCAGTAGGTTTCCTATTTTCAACTATATTACCAACTAAATAAAGCATATTTCATTTACACGGAGGTGGGGAGATTACATAAGGAAGTGAAATCCTTTGGATTTTGCATAAGCTTCCTTGAATCTATGGGTAAAACTTTTTCATCGATGTTAGTTTTTTTCTTGAAGACTACACTTTTATTTGAATCATTAATTGATGCCTATATGTCCAAGATTCATCAGTCTTTTAACTCATTGGCAAAAGGAAATGAAGTAATCTTTAGGCCCCAGGTACCAAAGGACCTAATTGAAATGCACTACAAGAAAAGTCAAGTTTATTACCCTTGCCTACAACTTGCAGTGTGTGACATTTTGCTTTATAGCATTTGGAATCTTTTACCTCCCAAGAACAATGAACTTCAAAAAACATAATACAAGTGGGAAAATTGCCTTTAAAATGTAATTTTAGAAATGAATCTTTGAAAATACTATTAAATGAGAAAGTTTGGTGAAAAGATGAAACTAATATTTCATTCATCTTGTATTGATTCATATTTAAACCCAATGTAAAGTTCAGATATTTAGGGGACAAGGAGGGGGGGATAGAGACCTGATTGAATGAAATAAGTCAGAGTTACTTCTTAAAGTTTAACTCACAGTGTTATGTGAGTCTTTGGTGTTTGAATTATGATGCTTTTTCTTTGTTGGCTTTAATTTGTTCTTTGGGTAAAATACAAAGTTAATACATAAATATTAAGTATGTCATTTATTTGAAGATATTTAATTTTCTTTTATAGTGGGATATTTTACCCATAGACAACACAAAAATAATAAAATAAATTCTGTCATAAATGGATTACCTTAGTTAAGTTTAAGACCAGTGACTAGAGGCCGGAGAGATAGCATGGAAATAAGACATTTGCCTTTCATGCAGAAAGTCGGTGGTTCGAATCCCGGCATCTCTCATATGGTCCCCTGAGCCTGCCAGGAGCAATTTCTGAGCATAGAGCCAGGAGTAACCCCTGAGCACTGCCAGGTGTGGATTCCCCACCCCCCAAAAAAAAGACCAGTGACTAGTCTAAACATGTGGGACTTTGGTTCTTTCTCAATCCAGAAACAGTGCCAGAGAGTGTAGAAGGACTTTACACATAGAACATCATTTTTCCCACATGTCAAAAGTGGGAGAAAAACACTTTTATAATCTTTATTTTTACATGAGGAAAAATAAAGCCTCTTTCCAGTGACATCTAAGTACAAATGGCATGTTTTCTATTCTGGCACTATTTTCTAACTCATACATATCTTGTGTCACACACTGAACCCTGTCTTCCAACTTTTAATCAACACTCTTCAAACCCAGCTTCATTTTTAAATTATGAAGCCAATCCTGCAGGTGGAGATCCAGAAACCACATTGCCAAGACAACCTCAAGTCCCTATTCTTCAACAGTATCAGTTTCCGATAGTCTAATGAGAATTTTAGCCTTTTATATATTTTATATAATATATATAAATATATATTATATTTTTTTCTTCTTCTACTAAGAATAAAAGAGCAAGGGAAATCAATGTTAAAACAACTCTCCACGCCATAATAAAGACTGACCAACACATAGGGAATTATTTGAGTTCTCAGAGTGTAGGGAGTAAGAGATGGAACCCCATAAATCCAAAGCTCCAAACAGTTTAAATAAATGTAAAATCCAAACAAATAAATGCTTAAGAATCTGTCCGATTCTTTGAAACTACATTTATACTTTACTGCCTTCTTCCAACTGGGGTACTTTTGTGTATGAAAAATTGAAAATAAACTCAATTTGGAGAATGCCTCAGGGACAAAAATAAATCCTAAATGGAGGTGCTTCAGAACTGCTACCCCTTCGTCCCTGCTGTTTAAAGAAATTGCTAATAGTGCTGCTATTTCGCATGAGGAACCACCTGAAAGTTTCATGAGACCAAAGACCACGGAAATGTTATAAATAAATCAAAAGCTGAACTGAATAATCTCACTGTCTCATCAATGACAATCTTAAAAATATAAACGATAAGTCATTATCAAGTCCATAAAACAGCTATGAATTACAGCGAAGTCAACCAGAATTTGAATTTGACTGTTGAGTCAAACACCCCAGGACACAAAGCTGTCAAGGACGATCTGATAATTAAAAGGCACTTGCACCTCTGTGAAGACTGCAGAAATGAAATGCTGTAACTTTGAAATAAATATCGCTATTTATCCCCAATCCAGCATTTTATTTTTATAATATAAAACCAGTGCAAGGAGCTTTACAATTCATAGTACCAGGATACTAATTTCAGGGAAAATAAAAACAATCTTTCACCTGAATTTCATTTTGAGAAGAATGCTTTATGGATTTAAGAACTGAGACATAAGGATGTATGAGGTATGTTAACACTGAGGGCAAACCAGAGAGCCTGTACGGTTACATTGCACATACATAGAGAATTTTTGTCACCAATTTGGATATCCCTTTCGGAGGCAAGATAGACTCAAGTGGTCGACACAGAGATCTTAGAAAGTTGGAAGAACTATACAAAATTTTAACACGGCCATAAAAATCTTCTCAGAGCCAGGCATGCATTTCTATAAAAAAATGTATTGTCCAAATAATAGGGTCCTCCATGAGACCTCTATTTAACATAACAGATACCATATTGCAAAGGGAAGGCAATCCACTCTTTTCTGAATTGGGCATTCACACCCAATATGCATGTTACACAGAGGAGGCAAGATTCTAAGAAACTGGTTCCCAGCAATGCATGATTGCACATAATTATGTCAAATATTTTTTTTGCAACTATCAAGCAGACTAAGGAATACAAAATCAGGGAAGACAACCATGATCTCTGCTTTGAAGATGTTGAAGATTGAACAACAAATATGAATGATAAAAAGTATAGCAATTTCGAGCTGGAGAGGGCACTTGCCTTGCATGTGGTTAATCGAGGTTCAATCTTTAGTCGTGGGGTCCCTAGAGCACCACCAGGAAAGATTCCTGAGTGCACAGCTAGGCATAAGCCCTGAGCAATACCTGGTGTGGTTCCAAAACAAAACAAAATAAGAGTAGCTATTCAAGTAATATATATCATGCAGAGAATCTGCTATAGTACATTTGGTGAGAATTTGCTGGAGGTAAAGTAACAACTTTTGGAACAAAGGTGAATAAACTGAGATCTGAACAAAAGGAAGGATGTGGAAAATTCGGAGGTTAGCTTTCTAGAGAGAGCTGCAGGGCAAGTTTACACCAAAGCCACTTTGTTTGCAAACAGGAGGCATCCAACTCCCAGTTATCTTTGACCAGCCATCATTGGGGAGGTGCTTATTTGCGGTCAATTGGGGGTGCTTATTTGGGGTGAATGCGATAAGAAAGACCACCACAGTTCTAGCCTAGAAAGGATATGCTTTCTTTCACTTTGAACACTGAAGTGGGGGTTAACTGTGATAATACCCTCCTCAACTTTCTCCGTGGCGCGTTGCTACGGTGACACTGTAATCCAAAGGACAGAATATCAATAAAGCCAGGATGTACAGGAATGTAAACAAGCTTTAAAAAAATAATCCAAGTGTTTGTTAAATAGACCACAACGGGACAGGTCCATTATCATTGCAGAAAGCTCTGTACTTAGTATGTCCAATTATCTAAATAGCTCAAAAACAAAATCAATCCATCAGTAGTATTCAGCTTTCTAGCTCTGATACTCTGATTGTGAATTCTCTGTTTATTCATATTTCTGCCAAATGTCGATCCAGAAATGTATTAGCATCTGCCAGTGATGAATAAACATAAGTGTGTGTTCTTCCTACAGTTCTGAGGCTGGTGAACAAGGGCTAGTCCAATCCATACCCCATGGATGTTTCCTCATATCACAGAACTGTGTTCTTTTCTTAATAGAGTCAACATATCAAGGATGACACCACCCTGGAATTCTTAGCCTTAAGCAGCCCTTCCTCCTTCCCTTGCTCAGCCTACCCAGAGTTATGCATTTTAAAAGACTAGCTCAGGTTTGCATTTCCATTCATACACTTAATATTTTTTTATTTGATTTGACTTTTGGCTAGCAAATGCTTGTGTATTCTCATGACATTGAGTCTCCTGGGTGCTGAGAGACTCCAGACATGGTGAATGGAATGGGATGTGAAGGTTAAAGGTAAGGCCACAGCCAGGCTCAACTACTCCAGCTTCTGCTATGAATGTGTCAATGTAGTGTCCATACAGTGTGACATGCAGTGACAATGTGGCACGCGGAATGCCTATTAAGTATTCCCGTCTGTACTTGAATCATGGGAATCCACTTATTCTGATGACAAGACAATTAAAAGAAAGCATACTATGGTGGAGAAGAATGAGTTGCACATGGCCATCTGGGATTACCGCTGCCATTCTATTTCTATTTCTAGAAGTCATTTCTGTGGCAAACATCTGCAGATCTTCACAAGTCCTGCAGCCCAGGCCACATGCTGTGCTGAACTGAGCCTTATACGTGCTTCGATTTTCCTGCAGTTCTGTGGGTGAGGAATGGACCACAATCCAAATTGCAGTGGAGCAATCTGTTTTATTTTTGTTTCTATGCTTGTTTGACTTGGGGCCACACCTAGTGGTTCTAAGGCTAATTCCTGGCTCAAGGATCAACTATCATGGGCTCAGGGGACCATATGGTATTCAGGGATCAAATCTTGATCAGCCATATCAAAACAATAATCCTACCCACTATAAGAACATTTCAGATCCAAAAAATTATTGCATCTATAGGTCTCTGTTTCTCAAACTATCTTTTACTAGTTTATCAAAGGACTTTCAATTTGGCAATGAAAACTGTATTGTTGGGATACTAGGGTACCTAGCCATTGTACTATCTTGCCTGAATATGGAAAATGGCCTTATTTATGACTCTAGGCATATAGCTTATATGAGAGAGAAGTGGATTTTTAGTGACATTTCCTGATTGGGGGGGGTGCTCTGTGATAGATAGAAAAAGAGAGAATTGGGTGTTGTTTATAATTCATCAACGCACCAAATGTTGTTACGTACCTATTAAATATATATATTAAACTAAGCTATCCTGTACTACTTATTATGAGAATATGGAATTCAAGTCATTATCAAAACCCAATCTTGTAGGCGTAATTTCTCACTCTTTTCTAAAACTTAGTTTGTTGTGACTTCTAATTTACTGCTTCATTCTCTGGTTGCCTCATCTCCAAATAATAAACATCTCCTGCCTCATAAGGGCAGTTTATAAATGCTATGTCTTTCATAAAGCTTTCCAGATCCTTCCCACTAGAAGATGGTTGCCTTTTTTCATGGTTACTAAGAATTTTGGTATACTTCCCCCAAATAACTTAACACAGAATTTCATACTATGTGTTACTCGTCTTGCTCATTTAAAGATGGATGCAAGTTAGTGGGCAAGTTGGTGAAACGAATAGGTAGCAAATTACTCAAATTGCATGCTCTTTAGTAAGAAAGCTCATTTATAAAAAATTGAAAAATGTTGTTCTTTGACTAAATTGTTTACCATTATTAGACTTTCAGATCTTCTTCAAGTAACACCATTTTATCTTTTGCATCTTCAATCATCGTATGTATCCTGCACTACTTAATTAATGGTCAGTTGTCACTTCTTCGCTGAAAATATTTCAGTGTCTTTCTTGCCCACTAGCAAGATACATTGGACTTAATATATTAAACTCATTGTAATCAAAATTTTTATTAAAAAAGAAATATATTGAATAGAGGATACAGTCTTTGTCTTATGAATTTGCAGAAATATATCATCTTTGAAACATTATGAAGTCTTATTCTTCAGAGACAATTCAGGGATCCTTTAATAAACTCCTGATGGCAGAAGCATTCATTCTCTCTTTCTCTCCTTTCATCTCTCTCCCATCATCTCTCCCCCAGCCCTCCTTCCTCTCTCTTTCTTCTCTCATTCTTCCCATTGTATTACTATACTTTACTTAATATTTCTTATCAAAATGTTGAAACTTCTTTGAAATTTTGTTCACCAAAAATTCTCTGCTAAATCTATGATTCTGAGCCAATATCTTTCCTTACCCTCTGAGACACTTCATATAGTCTGACGCACATTGATATTTATAGTCATGAGGTTGAGAGGAGTTATGTAATACAAAGAGTAGAGGCCAAAGGTTTGGCTGAGGTCCCTCCAACTTAGAATTTTCTTTATGTGGGGCTGGAGCAATGGTGCAGGAGTAGGGCGTTTGCCTTGCACATGGCTGACACAGGATAGGCCATGTTAGATTCCCCCAGCGACCCCCAAACCAGTATCTATTTCTGAGCACATAGCCAGGAGTAACCCCTGAGTGTCACCGATGTGACCCTTCAAAAAACAAACAATAAAAAGAATGTCCTCTGTTTCTTGCCAGCAAAGTTGAAGTTGGAAAATTTAGCCCTTAACTGACTATGCTAAAGGCAAGACATGTTTTTCAATCCATTGCACTAAGTATTTAAAATCTCCAGAATTGAAAACATCTTTGTCTTTTTGGATTATGTCTAAAAATGAGTAATTGAATAAATGAATGAATGGCAAATTGGCTAGGTGACTAGAGATAGATGGGCAGGTAAGAGAATAAATCTGTTGCTCAATCTAGAACTATTTTTCAGTACTTAAATTCTTGGCAGGATTTCCTTTCCAAGGCAGAATTGCTATTTATTATCCGAATTACAGAATAATCAAGCCACTGACCAAAATGCTGACCTGAACTAGCTCTCATTTTTAAGATGTGCTTGACCAGGGATCTCAAGATATCTATTTCAGCAAACAGTCCTAGCCCTTTCTTCATTGTTTGGTACCGTGTCATTCATATCCTGTTTGTGTGCAGATCATGCATTTCCCCTTTCTACTCTACGTGTCTACGAATGCTACTTACAACAATAATGTTTGCTGAAGATTTGTTGAAGAATCCAAAATGATTCGCTTTTGAAAGTCTCTGAAGGTTTTGCCCCTGGGTTTCTCCTACACAGTAGAATTTGACCATAGTCTCCAAAGAAGAAAACAAATACAATTTATTTCTGGCCATTCTGGTCCACTTATCTCTCTCACAACTGCCTTGAGTTTCAGTTTGCGATTTAATATGTTTATGGTGCAAATGTGTGTGGAAAGAGGCATGAAGGTGGAGAGGCAGACAGAGTCTCCCAAGTGGTACTTGGTAGGTTTAGGGCCTTACTGGTACTTTTTGCCTTACTTGGTAGATAGTTTAATACAACGATCTGAGAATGTGGTAATACCCAGGTCTTGCAAATGTTGGGATTACCCCGGCCATGCTGGTAGTATTCATAGATCTTGGAGTCATATCCATCAGTGCTTAAGGAAGTATCTGGTGCTAGAGATAGGATCTGGGTTGGGTTCATGTGAGGGATACATCCCAACTGCTATTCTATCTCCTTATTTGTGATTTGAAAAATTATCATGTGGAGGCTAAAAAGATTATATAATGAGTAGAGCACATGCCTTGCACACAGTAACTGACAAGGGGCCCCATATGATGCCTTGAGACATATCAAGAGTATTTCCTGAGAACAGAGTCATGAGTAAGCCCTAAACACTGCTGAATATCCCCCTATTAATAACAAACACATAATTATCAAGTGTATCTAAAGATTAATAAACATTAATATACTTAGAGAAAAGATCCCTCCAATACAAACTCTCCATATCCCACGAAGCCTTGGCACTTGGGACTTCCAGTCGTCAACCTATAGAGTTAGACCATGAACAAGTCACAATAACTTTCTGCCAGGTTTGTGAAAAAGTGATAACTGTTGTTAAGTATGACTGGATCAAGTTTTCATTTTAGGAGCCAGAGTAATAGATAGTACAGTGGGCAGGCCACAAGCTTTACATGCTGCCAACCCTGATTTGATCTCCGGTATCCCTGACTCTTAGCTCTGCTAGGAGTGATCTCTGAGTGCAGTCAAAGGAAATTCTGTAAGCCCTTTGTACATGCAGGTGTAATTAACTCAAATCCCCAAATATTAAATTTTTATATTAAGTTTATAAATGGCTTTTATTAGAATAGAATATGTGAAAATGAATACACAGACTACTATTTTGAGTGACCAGCATACCTGGTTACTTTCTTTATCTTTCATTATCTCTCTTCCCTTTTTTAATATAGACACTGATTTGCAATATTGTTATTGAAAGGGTATCACTTTATAATTATCTCCTTTTCATAACCAGTTATTTTCCAGAGTAATAATTTTATTAATAAATTTTCATTAATAACTTTCATAGTGATTTCTGCCCTAACTCCCCCCATGATTTGTGGCAGGCTTCCTACCATAAACTCATTATCTTGGTCCCTGTCTTTATTGTCTTTGTTGCCAATACTTTGATAGTATTGCCATACTATATATTTTTAATATCTTAAAAAATGTGGTCATTTTATGTCTAACTCTCTCCCTCTGACTCATTTCGCTGAGCATCATAATACACGCCATATTCAACCATCTATAAGCAAATTTTATGACTTAATTTTTCCTAGCAGCAACATAGTATCCCATCGTGTATATATACCACTGTTTCTTTAGCCACTCATATGCTCTCATGCCCTTTGTTTTTGCAGATTCTGACTTCTGTGCATAGTGCTGAAATGAACCTGAGAATGTAAAGAACTTTTTTTGCATTCCGTTTTGGGGTATATTCCTAGAGTTGTATTGTTGAGTCATATGGAAATTCAATTTCTAGTTTTGTGAGGAATATCCATATTGTTTTCCAAAAACTAGTTGACATTCCCACCAGAAATAAATGAGAATCCCTTTCTCCCCACATCTATACCAGCACTTCTTGTTCTTGTTCTTTGCTATATATGCCAGTCTATTTTGTGTGAGACAACATTCCACTGTTGTTTGATGTGCATCTTCCTGATTATTAAGATGCCAAGCATTTTTTTCATTTGTTTTTTGGACATCTGTATTTCTTCTTTGAGAAAGTTTCTGTTTATCTCTTTTACTAATTTTTGGATGGGGTTAGATTTATTTTCTTGTTAAGTTCTACCAATATCTTATGTAGTTTGGATATTGACTCCTTATTAAATAGTTATTGGTTGAATAGTTTCTCCCATTCTGTGGGTAGTCTCTGAATCCTATTCACCTTTTACTTTGAGGTGCATAATCTTGTTATTTTATTGTAGTACCATTTGTTTGTCTTTGATTCCACTTGCTTGATCCGTAGTGTATCATCATTGAAGACGCTTTAGCTTCAAATCATGGAGAGTTATGCCTATGCTTTTCCCCATTTACCTTATGGTCTTATGTTTTATAAAATGGTCATTAATCCAGTTTGATTTGACTTTTATGCATGGTATTAAAGAAAGTTTTAACTTCACTTTTTTGGATGTAGCTCTCCAGTTTTCCTAGCACCACTTGCTGAAGATGATTTCATTGCTCCACTTGCACTTTTTTTTTTGTTTTTTGGGTCACACCCGGCAGCACTCATGGGTAACTCCTGGCTCTACACTCAGAAATCGCTGGTATTAGGCTCAGGGGACCATATAGGATGCCAGGATTCAAATCACTGCCCTTCTGCATGCAATGCAAAGAAACTACCTACATGCTATCTTCCTAGTCCCTCCACTTGCACTTTTATCAAAGATTACTTGATCATATACCTGAGAGTAAATATCAAGATATTCATGTCGCTTCCATTGATCTGAAGGTCTGTCTTTACTTGAATACTATGTTGTTTTAATGACTACTGATTTTTAATACAGTGTGAAGTTGGGGGAATTAATACATCTCATCTTTTTTTCCTCAAGAATTTCTTTAGCTAATCATGGAGGTTTTATAGTTTCATATGAATTTCAGAAGTGTGTGGTCTATTATTTGAAAAAAAAATGTCACGGGTGTCATTAAAGGGATTGTATTAACTCTGTACAATGCTTTGGGATGTATTACCATTTAATGATGTTAATCCTCTCAATCCATGGGCAGTATATGTATTTCCATTTCTTTGTGGCCATTTTTATTGCCCAGTTTATTTCTTTATATCCTACTTATGAGAAGTCTCTATATTTGTTCCTCTCCTCCTTTACTCTAGCTCTATGCATAGCATAGAAAATATTTGGGGCTGGAGAGATAGCATGGAGGTAAGGCATTTGCCTTGCATGTAAAAAGACAGTGGTTTGAATCCCATCATCCCATATGGTCTCCTGAGCTGCCCAGAGCAATTTCTGAGTGTAGAGCCAGGAGAAACCCCTGAGTGCAACCATGTGTGACCCAAAAACCAAAAAAAAATTATTGCATGCTGCATTTATTTATTGTTGATTATTATTTCATTGTGTATTTGTATTTAATCATCTATTCTTGGCCAATGATCTCTTTTAAAGACATACATATGTCTTTATGTATAATATATATTTTTAATATACGAAGTAACAATTCCCCAAATCCAAAGCAATTCTAGGAAAAGAGATCTAAATCGTCTCTTTCCCAAACTTCAAACTATATTGTAAATCTGTAATAATAAAAAGAGTTTGTTACTGGGTTAAGGGCAGTCTCTTAAGCTAATGAAAGAATTGGGAGTCCATATACTCATATGTATGGATGGTTACTCTTCAACAGAGCAGTAAAAAATATATGAAACAAAGAAAGGAAAATGTCTTTAATAAATGGGGCTGAGAAAACTAACTGGTCATATTCTTTTTTTTAATCCTTTTAAAGCCATGCAAAAATTCAAATAAAAATGGACTAAAGACTTTGATATCAGACACAAATTCAAACATGACATTTAGTAAAACATAGCTAGAGCAGATATTTAGTAAAACATAGCTAGAGCATTCCCTAATATTTAAGTTAGCAATATCTTCACTGATTCATCTGATTATTCTTTTCATTTAATTCCATAATATATTTGAAGGTGTCTGTGTTTGTGTGTGTGTGTGTGTATTTTTCTTAGAATTGCCTTCATTCCTTCATGGAGTAATCGATCTGTATATTTTCAGAATTCTATAAACTTTGTGGTAACTTTAAGTATCTGTATTAACTACTAGGTTATCTACAATTTATTTTGAGGTGATTTGAGGCCCACTTATAATGTGCCCATCATTTCTCATGTTTGATCCTTTAAATCATATGGCTACATCTATTCTTCATTTTATATTTTCCTCATTTATACTCATGAATTATTGCTGGTAATGCTCGAGGAGTCCAGCATAGTGTCAGGGATCAAACTAGAATTAGCTGCATGCAAGGTATGTATCCTAACAATGTATGGTCTAATTTTTTTTTTGGAGGCCACTCCCAGCTGTACTCTGGGTTTACTCCTCACTCTGTGCTCAGGGATTACTCTTGGTGGTGTCAGGGTTCTGGAAATTGAACACATATTGAACACATACAAGCAAGAACCATACCCTCTATACTATTTCTCCAGGTTCCCAGAGTCATTTTGACAGTAATTTGAGAGACTTCTTGCTGAAAGGAGGATATTTAGACAATGAGATGAGAAGTTGCTTGTTGAAGGGGGGTGTGGGATGTTTAGAATGAGGCACAAATGGCCTAAGTACTTGTAACCAGGGAATAGAGAATACAGACTTGAGAAACAATATGAGGCCATTAAGATAGTAAGACAGAAAGTTCTTTCCACCTGAGTCATATACAAATGCCAAATGGCAGTATATCTATATAAAATGAGCATAGTTAAAACAAAATATAGAGAAAAAATTTACTGAAGGGGCCCGGGAGATAGCATGGAGATAAGGCGTTTGCCTTTCATGCAAAAGGTCATCGGTTGGAATCCCAGTGCCCCAGATGGTCCCCCGTGCCTGCCAGGAGCAATTTCTGAGCATGGAGCCAGGAGTAACCCCTGAGCGCTGCCGGATGTGACCCCCAAAAAATTTATTGAAGCTCTGCCTTTTAATATGAAAGAATGAAAAATTTTCTCAGGAACCAATTGCCAAAACTTTTGTGTTTAGGGGCACAACCAGTTCTATTCAGGGCTTACACATGGGTCTGTGCTTAAGGATTAGTCCTGTTAGTATTTACAGGACTATATATTTGGATTGAACTTTGATGACCTAGATGCAATGTAAGCGCCTTTTGTTGTACTATCTACTTTTTCCTCTCCCAAATTTAATACAAATGTGGACACTTGGATTCCTCCATGCCTGCTCCAGGGCCAGAACACAGGATTTGGGACTTTAACAAATACTCAAGAGAATTCTTTTCAAACCTCAACAGTCATGCACATTACTTGGAGTTTAAATTAAATTAAAGTATAGATGCTTTGGTCAATAGATTTGGGTGCTGTCTAAGATTTACATAGTATTCCAGCTATTCCACAAGGTCACAATCTATACAGCCCCAAATTAAGATCATGACAGTACACATGAATCAAGTAGTACACCACATGTGTTATATGTACTGAGCCCTAACATTTATCCTCAGTGCTAGATACTCAGAATTACTCAATACCATTTAATACTCATAGTGCTGTTTGCTATGGATCTGTTGACTCCCAAGGATCATTCATGTCTGTCCCAATCCAAAAATTGGATTTTTTCAATAAATGTTCTAGGCTTCATTAGCCAAGTAAATTCTATTATATTTTGAAGCACAGTCAATACATAAATGTGTGGCTATATTCTTATATGACATTAGAATTTTTTAAAAAGGCAATGTCTCTTTAAAAATTATTTTTCACTTTATATGTCATCAAACATTGAAAAATGTGACCTGGCTGGGGAAATAGTACAGAGGTTAAGGCCCTTGCCCCTGGGGCAAACTCTGGTTTGATCTTAGGAGCTGAATATAGTTCCTCTGGATATTGCTGAGGGTCACGTCTACACACAGCCTGAATAACCCCTGAGTACTGCCAAGTGTGACCAGAAAATCCAAACAAACAAATATGCGAAAATCATCTCAGCTCACAGGCCACGTATTTTCCTGACCTAAAATATGTTCTGTAGGGCAAGGAAATCTTTTTTCTTATTCTCTCTGCCCCCTCTCCCCTAGTAGACAAAGTAGAACATAGAATTTATAGTGAAGAAAGTTTACAACGGTAATTTTTTTTTCAAAAGAGAAAAAGCCTTTAGGAACAAAAGTTTCTTATTCTTCATAGCTTGTAAATGATGCTGCTTTGTTCAGTTACTACACCAGCTGTATGATCATGAAAAGCACGTGGTTATAGAATCGAGGAGGATTCAGTCCCCCACCCCATGATAAATAATACAAATGGGAGTTGGTTTTAAATACGACAGAGGTGGGTGTGTAGGAAAAATTGCATAGTCTGCTTTTTTGCAGAAAAGGATTAGAGGATCCTGGCTTTAGGGAATGAGCCAGTTCAGCCTTAGAAAGAACTTTTGTGTCACGATTGAAAGTATATAACAGCACCTCCAAGAACATTATTTTTTTTCTTTTTAAATACCTATGCTTATGAGAATGTTCATGAGTAAATAAAAACAGATCCCAGTAAACATGGAGCAGAAAGATGTTCTTCTGGGACCGGAGAGATAGCATGGAGGTAAGGTGTTTGCCTTTCATGCAGAAGGATGGTGGTTTGAATCCTGGCATCCCATATGGTCCCCACATGCCTGTCAGGGGTGATTTTCTGAGCATAGAGCCAGGAGTAACCTCAATCACTGCTGGGTGTGACCCAAAAATCAAAAACCAAAAAAAAAAAAAAATAGATATTCTTCTTGGACTTGCTCAATAGATACCATTGACTTAAAGTCTCCATTTCTCCAACCCTAAGGATCATGTTGAGTGAGCACTTTCTGTGCAATTGCTAACTTTCTTCCTCCGAAGCTAAGATCGTATCTGTCTCTATGTTCCCAAATTCTGTGCTTTTGCTTCTAGGAGAGCACTCAATCCAAGAAATAAACAATGCAAGACCAGGAAAAGAAGCTTCTTTCTATTCACTCTGAGTAAGAGAGATAGGGACTCAACATTTCCAAATACTACTTTCCTCAAATTCCTGATTGGGGAAAATTTATGGGCTTCAGGGGTTTGTACACTTAGAAGTAATAGGACTGGTTTGCTCCTGAGAAGTTGTTTGTATTTCTTCTGTGCTTTTATAACCAGCACCCCTTACTGCTGTGTATGGCTAGTTGTTCTGTTCACTGTTAAGGACTTGAGTTGAGATGAAACCCATTCTGCTACATACTTGAAACTTTATCATTCATACAAATGTCAAGCAGCAGCATTCAGACTCTGATTCTGAAAAACGTGACTTTTAGGAATTTCTGAAATAGTGCTGGACCGAATTTTTTGTCCAGTCACATTTCAGTGGCTTGTTTTAGGTATAATGGTGGGTTACATGCGACTCATAACTTAGAGATAGCATAGACAAGTATTTTTCTCCCTTCTAATCTTGTTTCTTTCCAATGCTGGCCTATAGGTTGATTCCCCTCATCCCAGGTGTTGGCCTCACATTTATTAGTCTTGACCTGGAATATTCACCTTGGAATATCCCAACCATATATTCTGATCCCACTGAGAAACATTGATCTGGAGTTTCGATGGACACATTGAAAAGGAGATTGTGTGATGGTGAAGTTGATAAAGGCTCGGTGTTTTTGTCCCCAAACATATCACATTTTACATTATTTCCAGTGACCCCTTAGTGTTAAATTTTTCTATGCCTTCAGTGTAACTGTTTTTGAAACCACTCAACCAGTAGCTTCTTCACTACTTTAAAAAACTCAATTTAGTTTAATCACCCAATGTCAGAGAAATCCCTTGAAATCACAACTTTCTTTCTCATGTTCCTTAATCTTTAAAGGTGTCTGATGAAGTATTCTATATGTAGTTTCTTTATTCTGGTGTCCATCTCTGCTCAAAGTTCTGCAGGTTCACCACTCCTTACTTAAATTCTACCCTTCTGCCAAAATGCATCTAAGTTTTTCCATCTTCTCTGAAGGCAGGCATTATTCACCCAGATACATAAACACACGCACTCCTTCTCACCCATAGTACTTTCAACACTCCTTATAAGGACTACCATGACTTCTCTAACTCTCTGGTTTGAAGCCTTTTCCATTGTGGCCCTTATTAGTTCTCCAATCACCTTCATTTGCCTTTTTTTCTGGCCTCAGGATCCCTATGTTACTAAAGTTCTACAAGTATTAACCTCACTCTGACTAATTCTCATTACCACTCAGCTCTAAGTTCAAACTATTTAAAATGACTGTGCCATTTACTCTCCATTACTATTATTCTCCTTTTAAGACCACATATTATACTCTGACACTCGATTATTTACTATTTCTCTTATGATCAGCTTTTCTGAAACACCATTAGAAGGTGAGACCCATAAAAGCAGATACGTTTTCAGATATGTGATGGCAAAAAGCACTAAGATACTTCTGACTGAATGGTTGGATAAATTAACTATTAGATTATATGGGCTTGAGGAGTAGATTTATTACCTGTTTATTCCTTCCTTCCCACTAAGTCGATACACATTGAGAGTAGGCCAAGATTACTAGTGGAATGGCAGAAGTAATTTCTTCAATGTGGAATATTCCTATAAAAGTCCATCATGTATCTATGTGATAAACATGGATAGCAAGGATCTGAAACACAGTGGTGTTGAGAAGCATTCACTAATTAGAAGTTAGTTAAAACTTAGAAGTGAGTAAGGCAAAGAGGCAAAGTAGTGAATATTATAAGGAAACAGACACTTATATAAGAGTGTTACTGTCCCTGAAAGAGTATCAGTTAGCAGAAGTCCATCTTTTTTTTTTTTTTTTTGGTTTTTGGGCCACACCCAGTGTTGCTCAGGAGTTACTCCTGGCTATTTGCTCAGAAGTTGCTCCTGGCAGGCATGGGGGACCATATGGGGAACAGGGGGATCGAACTGCGGTCTGTCCTAGGTTAGCACAAGGCAAAGCAGGCACCTTACCTCCAGCGCCACCGCCCGGACCCCAGAAGTCCATCCTTATAACTGCTAGAGAATGACACTTGGTCTAGGGGTATATAAAGTCCCAGATTAAAGTGATAGGGAGACTAGGAGCTTCTGCCACTGCTGCCCTGCCAGATTGCTTCTGCTGGATGGTCACTGCTGAATGATCGCTGCTGAATTGCTGGAGTCACTATTTGCCAGATACTTAGCTCTTTTTGCCAACTTTCCTACTGCTCAGGGCCTAACACTAATATATATTATTGTGTTTGGGGGCTATACCTGGTTGTGTCCAAGACTTGTTTTTGTCTCTTTACTCAGGGATCACTCCTGGAAGAGCTCAAGGGATCAAATGGAATCTCAGGAATTTTATCTGGGTTTGCCAGCACTTTACCTGAGGTACTATCTCTCTATACTCCCCCACACCAAATGCATATCATTTTTATAGAAAATATTGAAAGGATGACCATTTTGGTGGGATTATTAAAATAGATTTCATGGAAGCTAAAATAATAAAGTGAGAGTTTTCTAAATCATTCTTTTTTTGAAGGGTGAGGGATAGACTGTACATAAGAAAAAGAAAACAGGGCCAGAGCAGTCGCACAAGTAATAGGGTGTTTGCCTTGCACACACTAATCTAGGATGAACAGCACTTCAATACTCCAGTGTCCCATATGGTCCTCCAAGCCAGGAGCAATTTATGAGCACATAGCCAGGAGTAACCCCCTGAATGTCAAAGGGTGAAAGAAAAGAAAGAAAAAAGGAAAGAAAGAAAGAGAAAGAAAGAGAGAGAAAGAAAGAAAGAAAGAAAGAAAGAAAGAAAGAAAGAAAGAAAGAAAGAAAGAAAGAAAGAAAGAAAGAAAGAAGGAGAAAAAAGGGAGGAAGAAAGATGAAAGAAAGGGAGAAAAGAAGGAGGAAGAAAGAGAAGAAAGGGAGGAAGAAAGAGGAAAGGAAGGAAGAAAGACAGAAAGAAGCAAAAAAGAAGGGAGGAAGGAAGAAAGAAAGGGAGAAAGGAAGGAAGGGAGGAAGGAGGAAGAAAACAAGAAATGAAGAAAGGAAGGAAGGGAGGAAGCAAGGAAGAAGGAAGAAAGGAAGGAAGGAAGAAAGAAAGAAAGGAAAGAAGGAAGGAAGAAAGAAAGGAACTGAGGAGGGAAGGAAAGACGGAAGTAAAAAGAATGGAAGGAAGAAAAAAAGAAAGGAAGATAGGGAGGGAGAAAGAAAGAGAAAGAGAGAAAGAAAGAAAGAAAGGCAGAAGGGAAGGGAGGAAGAAAGAAGAGAAGGCAGAGATAAAGGAAGGAAGTGAGGAAGGAAGGAAAGAAAAAATAAAAAGGAAGGAAAGGAGAAAGAAAGGAAGAAGGAAGGAAGTGAGGAAGGACGGAAGAAAGGAAAGGAAGGAAGAAAAAAGAAAGGAAGGAAGGAAGGTAGGAAGGGAGAAAGAAAGAAAGAAAGAAAGAGAAAGAAAGGAAGGAAGGAAGAGAAAGAAGAAAAGAAAGAATGAAAAAAGAGAAAAAAGAAAGAAGAAAAAGGGAGAAAACAAGGGAGGAAGAAAGAAAAAATGAAGGAAGGAAGGAAGAAAGAAAGGGATAAAGAGAGAGAAAGAAAAGAAAAAGAAACATAAAGAAAGAGAGAGAAGAAAGAAAGATAAGAAAAAAAGATAAAGAGAAAGCAGGTAACTGAATTAATTAACTTACCTGGCCTTCAACTGACACGAGTCTGATAACCATTGTCCCATAAAGTCCCTTGAGCCCAGTCAGGAGTGATCCTTGAGCGTAAGCCAAAAGTAAGCCTTGAGCATTGCTGGGTATGACCCCCACCCAAGGAAAAAAACCTCAAAAAAAGAGAAAATTTAAAAACCATAGAAACCAAGCTCCATTGAACATCAACAGTGTGTGTAGGGGGCATTTCCTCTAAGTTGAAGGTATAATTTAGAGGTTATGAGGATTTCCCTCAGGGAAATGGGGGTCAAACAGAGAGACTCTGGCAGTGGTCTTAATTTTTCCAGGATTCCTCTGATTTGATGTTTTCTCAATAGAATATCAGTAACACTTGGGCAGAAATCACAGAGCTGGACACCTGCTTTTACTGAGCTTCCAAACCTTGGCAGGGAGAATCCTTCTCTTTCAGTCTGTGCTTTCTGTATAGTTATAATGAAAGTCATAGAAAAAAAGAATAAATGAGGAAAGCTAGTAGGCCAGTTTCGAGAGT
This sequence comes from Crocidura indochinensis, assembly GCA_004027635.1. Lineage (NCBI taxonomy): Eukaryota > Metazoa > Chordata > Mammalia > Eulipotyphla > Soricidae > Crocidura > Crocidura indochinensis. The sequence goes on along the minus strand of PVKC010008349.1, from coordinate 3,148 downwards.
CACTTTCCTCATTAGAATGGCAAGTTCAGCTCAGGGAAGAAGTCCAAGACAAAGAACAGAAATGCTGTCAGAAGGAAAATAAACATGCCTCCCACACTAGACTCGCCAAACTCAAGAAACTCCAAACCCACTATATTTAAATATTATAGAAACTCCTCCTTGAGATTTCCGTCGCCGGGCATTTGATACATGCACCCCTGCCAAAATTCTGAGAGCTCTCCAGCTTGAGAGGCAAATGAAACGTCCACATCCATTCCTGTGGCACATACATCAAGTACTTTTAGCCGATGCCCAGTGGATGGTAAACGTCTGGGCAACAAGGAACCATCCACATTATCTCTAATTGCATACCATGTGCTCTGAAAACCACCCACAAAAATATCACACTGGAAATACAAAGGAGCAATCCTCATTATCCTGATTATTTTCCTCTGATGGAATTAAAGAAATAGCAGTGTGCATAGCAATTTACAATTTTTCTTACCATGATAAACACATCAAAAACAAGCACTATCGAATCAAGGCAAGTTCAAGAAACGAAGGCAATGGAGACAAACTCACTGGTACTTGCATTTTAACTCTCCCTTAATGCATGGTTTGAGATAAAAAGTCTCCGCCACTGTGGAATCTGCCTGCGAAACTCTGTATCAGACCTTTAAAGTAAAGAAACTTCTCTCTATAATATATATATACATATATATAATATACTATAATAGTATACTGTCAGCAGATACATCATTGAATGCTTGTAAAGAATTTTATGAGTATGCATAATTCCTTAGCAATGGGAAACCTATCATCAGCAATAGATGTCAACTATTCATATTGTTTTCTCATGTATAAAATAGTCCTTAAGAACATCTTTATGGAGATAGCTTGATAGTTAATGTACTTTAAGAGAAATAAAATCTTAGTGCAGGGCAGTCTCATTTGATGCCAAAGGTGTATTCCTGGAAAGGTCTCATCATTCAAAATGAACATAATTCAACTTTAATTTTGCAGCAGTAACAAATTGAAAGTAATTGGAGGGAACTTTCAAGGTGCTTAAATCTCGAACTGTTTTAGCTTAGGAGGTAATTCTGTGACCATGTCATGAGCATTTTCTTCACCTTATTTACCTTCTTAGAGGAGGCAAGCTTAGCAGACAAAGTGCGGCTGAATTAGAGACTCTTTTTGTTTTGTAAGCATCACTGCCAATAATTAGGTATCCTCTGTTCTCACTAAATGGCAGTGCATGTAACTGTCTGACCTTTGCTCTCACAGCCCCTACATTCTTTCCAAATTGAGAATTTCTGCTACTTTTCAGCTGGAGAACATTCTTGTTGATAGAAAGTGTCCACTTTGGTGGGAGTATGAAAGCAGATTTGTGGATACTAAAGTAATAGTGGGAGAGTTTTACAAACCATTTGATAGTTTTTAATTTGCTCTGAAGTTTACTTCACTGCATGTTGACAAACAAATAGGTATTTGTTTTTATTAGCCCATATGAACACCAAACTAAGCCAACAGTAATCAGATGGCATGTATAACCTGCTTGTTCTAAACTTTGAAAATCAATTAATATTTGGTAGTGTTTAAAATACACTAGAGGGGCTGGAGATATAATAGAGTGGGTAAGACACTTGCTTGCACTTGGCAAACTTGGGATTACTTCTTGGGTGCTACCTGAATACAGAGAGGCAAGAGTAAATCTTGAGACTAGCCAAGTGAACCCCCACAAAAAGAACAATATGCTTTAGAATGTATATTCAAGTCTGTTTATTTCGAATTTATGTGTATATGATTTATTTAGTTATAAGAAGAGACCCCTACAGAAAGATAATTCAGTAAGATGAGTGCACGCTTTGCATGGGAGAGGGTTTAGTCTGTCACTGTTACTGCCTGACTTATTTAGCCTCCTACAAGCCACCATTGAGCACAGGGCAAGAAGTAGTATCCATGCTCTATGGATGTGTCCCTAATGCGTTCCCCTTACAACAGCCTCTACCCCCTTGCCCCATAACAACAAATTTTGAAGTGGCCAAATTTAGCAATTTAGCGCCATGTAGCACAGTAACTTTGGCTACAGAATCCTGTTACCTAAATTAAGGTAGGTCCATATGATCTTAGTTGCCCCCTAATTGGTTCTGTTAAGTTCCTTAACTCAGTGAATCTTTACCTTAATGTTGGTGTATATATGTATGATGTATGTAACTCCTTGGCCTAATTGTGTGATAAAAGTCATAGATGTGTCAATTGCCCTAGTAAGGTTCCAAGCAGAAGTATAATAGCAGAAAGATCCTTAGTTTCTGAGTCTTCATGGGTTAACAGCAGAAAAATCTCTCAGCTTCACCAGTGATATGTAGAGGTGTTGGAAAAACCGCCTAAAGACAGAACTCGTAGCTCTTCCCAGAAAAGAATGGGAGACTGTACTCTCTGCTCACTTCTCTTTCTTGTCCTCTATGCAATTTCCACAGAAAACTTCTTTACAGGGGATTTATTTGCTACCATCCTGTTCCTGAAAATAAAAAAATCTCCTAGTCCTGCAGACTGTAATTTTGCATTTCTATCAGCCTGGGAGTCCCTTTTATTGCATCCTCTCTCTTACAGATTAAAAAGTACCCATCTCCTATTAAACACTGAGTCTTGTAGGAGTCTTATTTTGCTTAACTTAATATTTCCCAGAATTTCATTTTTGTCACGATCATCCCAAATATTTTCATCCCTTCTTTTTTTCTTTTTCAGTTATGACATTTTCAGAGACTCTTAGAAAAAATAATCATGCTATGACTGGCCCCTTTATAGAGAAAGCAATATGTACTCCAGTGTATACAAGCAGCACTTGATGATAATGGGTAATTCATAACTATCATTAGGGTTAGCCCTTTTATAGCAATGGTCAGGTAGACTCTTAATTGTGAGTATTTGTATCTGCATAGTGCAGGTTACTTACATTCTCAATATATGACAGTTTAGCATTTTCATTGCTTAGTCACTGTTGAATCCTTATCATAGAAGCCACTAAATTACAAGTGTTTGTCTTAATTTTCTCACATTTCATATTCTGTTCTTATTATATTTTTGTGAACTTAATTTTCTAAGACTTCTTTTGTTTCATGGCTGGCTGCCAGTATTCTGGTAAGTATGTATGCCTTAATTGTTTTTTTTT
>PVKC010008348.1:0-28216 GCA_004027635.1 Crocidura indochinensis | reverse complement strand
AAATCAGAAAACTCCAAACTGAAATAAAAGTTATGAAAAACTAGGTAGATGAAATGAAAACGTCTATTGAAATCCTCGCCAATAGATTACCAGCAGCTGAGGATGGGGTCAGTGAATCAGAGGATGAGATCCAGAACAAATTTATACAGTAGAAGAGATTGGAAAAGAACCTTATAGCAAGTGATCAGAGGATGAAAAAACTACTCAAAAATGGTGAACAGATGACAATAGAAGTCTTTGATAAACTCAACAGAAACAACATAGGAATCATTGGAGTCCCAAGATACTCATACTCATATAGAATAATAATGAGTTGGAGGCAGTGTGAGAAAAGAAGGTTAGAGGAGGAGGAGGAGGAGGAAGAAAAAGAAGAAGGAGAAGAAGAAGAAAAAGAAGAAGGAGGAGAAGAAGAAGAAGAAGAAGAAGAAGAAGAAGAAGAAGAAGAAGAAGAAGAAGAAGAAGAAGAAGAAGAAGAAAGAAAAAGAAAAGGAACAACAAGAAGAAGAAGAAATAAAGGAAACAGACAAAGAAGAAAAAGAAAAGGGGAAGGAGAGAAGGAGGAAGAAGAAAATAAAGAAGAGGAAGAAGAAAAAGAAGAAAAATGGGGAGAAGGAAAAGAAGAAAAAAGAAAATGAACTGAAGATTTATTTTTAATTTCTTTTCTTATAATAGTTTGTTTAAGCACCTGGATTATAAGCATATTTGTTATTGTGTTTCAGTTAAAAAATAAAAATAGGGGCTGAAGAGGCGACACAAGTGGTATGGCATCTACCTTGTGCTCACTCTCCTAGGATGAACACGGTTCGATCCCCTGGCATCCCATATGGTTCCCCCAAGCCAGGAGCGATTTCTGAGTGCATAGCTCAGTAGTAACCCCTGAGCATCACTGGGTGTGGCTCAAACACAAACAATATAAATAAATAAATAATAACATCACAGGAAGTACTCCTTTTCATATTTAAACATAGATCTTTAATGTGAGCTATATGTGATTTGACATATGAAAAAAAGTTGATACTTAGATCTGTGTCTCCATTAAACAGTAGAAATCCAACAGCTTATTTTAGGTATCTAATTGACTTTATTTTTTAATAAAATATTTATTTATTTTTTTATTTATTAGTTTTGGACCAAACCTGGAAGTGTTTAGGGGTTACTCCTGGCTCTGCACTCAGAAAATGCTCTGGCAGGTTTGTGGGGATCATATGAAAACCATATATGATCTTGGGTCAGATGTGTGCAAGGCAAATGTCCTACCATTGTGCTATCACTCGAGCCCTGGTAATTGACTTTCTTATTTGCATCGTGAAGGGAGAAATAACAACACCACTTAGCAAGTAAAAAACCAAAAATTATGCAAACAAAAAATGTTTAGATAGAAAAAAAAAGTAAAGTTAAGGGGAATGAGTGGTTGGCATTAAAGCTAAAATAACTATAGAAAAATATGTTTATGTGATGCATCATCTAAATTTCCTTAGGGCAATGAAAATAAGTCAATGACAATGAGCATAAAATACTGTACCGCAGTTAGAACTACAATCTTGGAGGAAATTGAAATTGCAAGGGGCTTAAGTCAAAATTCCATGAGTTATTAAGGGATGGAGAGATAGTACAGTGAATAGGGTGCTTGGCTTGCATGCATTTGATGCAATTTCTAACCCTGGCTTCTCATTTGGTCCTTCAGCACTTCCAGGAGTAATTCCTGAGTGCAGGAGTAACCAGTAAGCATAACTAGGAGTGGCCTTGAATTAAAAAAAAATATAGGCATAAAGTATTGTTGGGTTGATCATAAACACCTCTTTTTGAATACTTAATATTTTAAAACTATGGTTTACATTAAAATTATAACAAAAATGAGATTTTAAATTACAATAAGATATAATGCACATGTTTTGTGCATGCGTTTTTAAAACAGTAGAATAACTATTATGTGTAGAGTACATTTAAAATTGTACCATCATTTTTTATAGATTGGGGAAATTATTGGCAAGTTTACACAGTCTGAACATATTTACAGGTTACCTCAACTCGTTTATGTCAGCATGAACAAATTCTCTAAAGTCTTCTAAACTTACAAAACACAATACTTTTAAAAGATGAGATATCTTTTTAAAACGTAAGGGAAATTTATTTGAAAATGAATGCAATGTCAGAGTGAAATAGAAAAAGACCATCACTATAATCCTTCCATGTCTGAAAATATTGAATCAGTATATTTTGCTGTTTTTCAAAAGTCTTCTTAAGTAATTGTTATCCCACAGTCTATGACCATCCTAGCCTGAGCATGCTCTTTCTCATCTGATTCACAGGTTCCTAACATTTTCTTTTGGCAGTAACTCAAGATTTAACCTTGAAAGTTGCTTCACATTAGCTTGACTAGTTGTCAATCGGAAGATGAGAAGATGAATAAAGATGTTTTAACAAGATGGGATGTTGTTAACAAGACAGCAGGTTGAGAGGTGATGGACTCACATCTAAGAGAACCATCATGCTTGTATGTTCAGATGAAAGCTGCTTACATAGCACACAGGAAAGAGTTATTATTGGAAAGTCAGATTGTAGACTAATATGCAGGCAGTATTAAAAAAAAAACCTGTGGATTGTCTTGGTCCTTTTCATCATGTCCCAATGTATTTAGACTTCTATAGACTATAGAAATATTTTTAGTTTAGGGTTCAGTCTATGTGCTGTCTTTCTTGTGTAGGGTTTTGGGAGAAGGGAAACAGCCCAAACCTAGGTCATGGCTAGCTTTAATTTTGAATCTAGTTCTTAATTTATTTTGGGTCAGTTTCAAGACACTTTGTGTAGCGTTTTCATTTCCTAAAGAAATACACACACAAATATATTTCTATTCCAAAATTCAAATGTGCAAATAAAATCTAACCCTGTTGTATCTCAAAGTAGATTCAAACTATTTATAAGTAATTCCTACAACCATCACTCTGATATACCTTTTATTTGGTCTGTTTGTTTTTCTCTCTTTTTTCTTTTTTTCCCATAGCTGATAGTTTTAGTTTTTGGATTATTATGCATTTATTCTTTTTGTAATCTTATTGATACTCCCTTATTGTTTTTAGTTTCTGGTTGGTCTTGTTTTACTACTTTTTCCCTCTTTTTTTCCCTTCCTTCTTCTAAATGGATATTTATAACACCTAGACGGGCTCCTCCTACTTTTTCTCTTTTTTCTTTTGCCATTTTTTTCTATTTTCTTTTTTCCTTCTTCCCCGAAGTGGTACCAAGACCAGAAAGTTGAATGCTCATTTGGTGGAAAATCAAAACTGATCAAACATGAATACCAAATCTAAAGTCAATGACAAAATCGATACCCAATCTACAATAAGCTGTACAAAGGGGTAACAGTTACACTAGCATTATAGGGGTAAAGGAGGGAGATATGGAATACATGCTGGGAACAGGGTTGTAGGGAGGACAACACTGGTGGTGGGAATGCCCCTCAATTATTGTCACTACATGCCTCAAATATTACTCTGAGAGAATTGTAATTCACTTCGACCACAGTAAAAATTAAAAATAAAATACCATTTGAAGAATTTGTGACTTGATGGATTATTTCAAAGTTCTTTACATTCTCTTGAGTTCATATTATTACCGCTCTTGAGTTCAATTAATACCTAATTTTATCTCAAGAAAGGAAAATTATCATATATAGAGTCTATCATTCACTCTGTGTTTCAAAACAGAATGTTAATATCCTTATAAGCCTATCTCTGCAATCTAGACACCATTGTCTTTTTATAGTGACACATTTGGTTAATCAGTCTTGACAACAATATGAATTCTTGAAGAAATTCTTTAATTTGCAACTTGAACGATCACAACAAATTAATTGAGTAATTAAACACAAAACTATTATTAGAGACATCCCTAGTTTACGGAACCAGTTCATTTTATATAAGCCTCAAGATAGAGCAGATGTGCTGATTAATAATATTTAAAACTCGATATATCGGGGATAGAGAGACAGTACATGAAAATACTGAATAAAGAATTATAAATAATAATAAAGTTCTGCCCCAAATTCTAGTTTGATTTCCAGATCCTCATGATTCACTAAGCATTTTTGAATGTAGCCCGAGACACTTTGGGACATGAATAGGCTTGTTCATATTGTCCATGTCATCACAGGACCTGAGAGAAACCACATCTTCAGGCCTTATCAATGCACTTTGCTTGGTTGACTAAATATCATTTTTTGTGTAAAGCTGACTTTCCCTGATTCAGGTCACTAGTTGAATGATTATCTATCAGTATTTAAATGAGTCTGGTTAATCTATGCTATAACTAATTGGTTTCTGATATTGTGTTAGAATGATTACATATGCTTTCATTTTGCAAGACTCTAAAATATCTTTTGTGATACTTTTGAAACGTAAATAAATGCAACATGATAAATGTGTGATATTTTCTTCAAGGCCACACGTTCTTTCATATCATATACAGATAATTTCTTTTGAGTTAGCTCTGCTCTATTACTTGCATTCAAAACCATTCCATTCAAAAGTAGAAAAGATCACTGAAGACTATGAAAATACTGAATGTGCAAAATATAATAATATTATTTAATAAAGGCATTTATTTCTATAGCTGCATTATCATCTATGTATATCTGCCTAAGAATACTGTATTTTTTGATATTAATGGTGAGAAAATGATATAAAATGCTTAACATTTTTGATTTACATAAGTAACTAATGGTAGTTTTTTTTTTGCATTCCCTTTATATTTGTAGTATGAAGAACAAAAGACTTCATTGTTTTTAGATTTCTAATTTGTAGGTTGAGCAGGTGGTAAGCAGATGCTTTCAGGCATTCCCCTAGGCAAACGCTCACACCATAAATTCTTTTATTTCTATTTTTATTTTAACTTTATAGATTTTGTCTTCCAGAGATACTTTTGGAAAATAAATGCATTAACACATAAAGAAAAATGTATCTTATAGACAGACATTTATAACTGAATTTGAGGAATAGCAGTTGCTGTATTGCATTTTCATGATCTAGCATATTCATAAAAGGGATTAAAAGGGAAATTAAATTTAGAAATTTTAGTAATTATTCCTAGAAATTTTTCTATTTTATACACCAGAAACTGGTAAATGCTTTTTTGAATTGACTGGGAGAAGAAAAAAGATAATGCTTTTCTAGCTGTCTCTGTTAAATATTTTTTTCTCGCTCAGGAAACATAAGTATATTGTCTAATTCTTCCTTGTGATGAGTTATGACTTTTTTACATGTTTGTAGTACTTTTTTTTGTTTTTGTTTTTGGGTCACACCCGGCAGTACTCAGGGGTTACTCTTGGCTCCATACTTGGAAATTGGTCCCGGCAGGCTCAGGGGACCATATGTGATGCCGGGATTTGAACCACCATCCTTCTGCATATAAGGCAAATGCCCTACCTCCATGCTATCTGTCCGACCTGTTTGTGGTACGTTCAACTCTAGTAATCAACCATCTTAAATTCTGAGCTAAATTTGTGCAGGGGACCTATATGCTAAGGTGATAGAGCAGCAAGAGAGGAGTACTGGTCTTTAGTGTCCAGAAGAAATCAAACCAGCATTAGGCAGCCTATATCTTGAAGATATTAAGATCACATTGTGTTTGTTATTCAAAAATATAATTTCTGCTACCATGTGTCAGGTGCACCTCCAAGCAGAAGAGGATAACAAAGGATTGAATACAAAATCTTAAGAAAGAAACCTGAAGATGGGAGTTGTAAAAAAAATGAGAACTGTATAAATAGAAAATACTAAAGATCAAGTTAAAAAACAAATTTGAAAGTAATTTTGTTGGAGAGATAGCATGGAGGTAAAGTGTTTGCCTTGCATGCAGAAGGTCGGTGGTTCAAATCCTGACATCCCATATGGTCCTCCGAGCCTGCCAGGAGCAATTTCTGAGCACTGCCGGGTGTGACACCCCCCCCCCCCCAAAAAAAAAAGGAAAAAAAAGAAAGTAATTTTGTGCTCAGAACAGTTCAGTTTCAAGAACTGATAAAAAAAATGTAGATTTATTTGATTTGGATTCCAGAAACTTAAAATCCAAATAATATTGTCAACATTGTATTGTAAAATTAATCAGTTTCTTTATTTGGCTTTAATCTTGTCTTTGACAAGGCACTTAAAATGCAAATGTTTTTTTAAAGCAACATATCTATCTATCTATATGTATAGATAGATAGATATATCTACACATATATACATATATATGTATGTATTTCAGAAGTTAGTGATGGAGGCTCTCAAACATTATTCAGGAAATCCAGGACCAACCCCCAGCAATACTTGTCAAGCATGCTTAATGGTTCAGTGTTGTTGTTGTTGTTGTTTTTGGGAAATACACGGTGGTGCTCAGGGTTTTCTGAATAACTTATATTCAGAAATTGCTCATGACAGGCTCAGGGGAACCATATGGGATGCCAGGGATCTAACCCAGGTGCGTCCCAAGTAAGCAGCATGCAAGACAAATGCCCGACCACTGTGCTATCTTTTCAACATATGCTAATTAGCACATACTAATGCTTTTCAACATGGAGAAATTCATAAAAATTATTCTTAGGGTTTTCCTCTGGCTTTAGAAATTATGCAATGTTGAGGCTGGAGCATAACACAGTAGTAGGGAGTTTGCCTTGTACGCTGCTGACCTGGGATGGCCTGGGTTCGATCCCGGTGTCCCCATATGGTCCCCCAAGTCAGGAACGATTTTTGAGTGCAGAGACAAGAGTAAACATTTAGCATCACCGAATGTAGCCCAAAAACCAAAAACAAACAACAAAAGAAGAAACCATGTTACCCAACAGACTCTGGGTCTTGCTTATATAACAGGAGTCTCTGACACTTTGCTATCTCCCAGTTGCCCACTTTAAGTTATATTTAAATTAAAGAAAATATGATTTTAAAATTAGGGAGAACTTGAGAGATAATATAGCAGGTAAGATGCAAAGTTCTTGACTTGCACGTAGTTCATTCAGTTTTCTTCCCTGTACCATATATGGTCTTCCTAATAACATCATGGTTTGATCCCATAGTATTGAGTCAGGAGTTAACTCTGAGCACAGCCTGGTATAGCACAAAACTATAAAAGATAAAAGTAATTAACATTTTGGTAATTAATCAATTTATACTGACTTAAAATAATTGATTTCAAAATTCTCTAGGGATAAGGATGTGATCAACAGCTGAAATATATCTTCTTAAAAAAAATTCTGAGGGGTCACATCCAGCATCATTCAGGGGTTACTATTGGCTTTATGCTCAGAAATCTCACTTGGGGGACCAATATGGAAAATCAGGAATCAAACCACCATCCATCCTGGGTTGGCCACGTGCAAGGCAAACACCCTACCATGGTGCTATTTATCTGGCCCCCATTAAATATATATATATATATTTAATAGAAATATGCAATTTGGCTGACTATAATATTGATGTGTAGAAAGTATATTTATTTACTATAAAGGTACAAAATTGTTATTCCTGAAAAAAGTATTTCAATTAAGAATAAATATGAGATAAGTATAAAATGTTGCAAAATAATAAAGAAAAGTTGACCAAACAATTGCTTTCTTTCAAAGTAAGGCTCAGCCAGGGGATGAAATCTGTTCATTTGCCTTTTTTCACCACCAGCTTATTATGATATAACTTTGATTCATAGGAACAAACTACTCACAACTGTGTCATGAATTTTCTTTACCATCTGGAGCTTGAGAGAGCTGCCTTCCTCTCTTGAGCCAACATTGATGCAACAAAGAATAAGGAAGAATGAGAGGAGTGTTATTCTGAAGTGGGCATACAGCCAGTAATAGTTAGTGAGACTATGTTTTATCCCAGCACATATTTAATTGACAAACATAAAAGAGCTCACTGAATACAAAGCTCATACATATTTTAGGAAAAAAAAAAGAATGTTCATTATAACAACAATCAATAATCGCAGGTAGTGTAAAATGTATTCCTACACATCACATAATATTTAAACAAAATGTTTGTGAGAAACCCTCTAAGATAAATTTTCATAGAATATGATTTTGGAAGTCATATAAGTTTGTCAGTGGGATGTTATACCAAATATTAATGTTATGTATCTAAGTTTTTTCCTAGACATATTTTTATTTTTTACATACCCCCAGTTGTGCTTTTAAAGGAATGAGTTTAAGATTATTAACTTAGTTTTAATTTCAGACAACTTTTGTAACGTTATGATTTTGAGTTGGTTACTTAAATTTTCTTATTAAAAAGTGCTTTACAGGGGGCTGGGACAGTGGTACAAGCAGTAGGGCATTTGGCTAGCTTGCGCTAACCTAGGACGGACCTTGGTTCTATCTCCCAGTGTCCCATATGGTCCCTCAAGCCAGAGATATTTCTGAGTGAATTGCCAGGAGTATCTCCTGAGCATCACCAGGTGTGCCCCCAAAACCAAAAACCAAAAAAAAAAAAAAAAGAAGAAGCTTTACAGAGTCAGCTAAGGCTGAACTTTCTTATAGATAAAATTATGCAAACAGATAATAAATGATAATTTTCATATATGGGTATACCATAAACAACAGAAATAAACTATAATATATTTAAGATATATTTAAAATATATCTGAGAAAATAAATATACAATGAAAATGCAATTAATCTCTGCATTAATTTTTATGTATATATTATATCCTAAGATTGCTACCATATATAGGATATTTATTCTTATAAGTTAATGGAAAATTCAACTAAAGTCTCAGCTCTAATTGACAGTCTGATTATATTCTAATATTGTTCTTGTTTCCAAATAAACATATCAGTTTTGAATTGAATCGGGATGTATGCACCCAGTTGAAAATCACAGCTCAGAGAGAACAAAAAGAAGATGGACTGTAAACCAAAAGCTATTGGAGCAGCTGTGAGCTATGGGTGGAGTTTGGACAAAAAAAAAACAAAAACAAAAAACTCCATTTTGAATTGAACTGAGGTGTATGAGCCCCGTCAATTGTGAGGTGCTTTATTTTGTTTGACAGCTCTCATTTCTCTTAATCAAGTTGACACAACACAGCACATAAAAACACACAACAAAAGTCACAGAGGGAAAACAATGCAGAACCCCATCACACCTTGTGATATAAGATGCTAGTTTTGAAGACCCAACCAGCATCAGCTACCTACATAACCTCTCTGATCAGAATTTTAGAGAGGAAATGATAAGCCTGTTCAAAGAACTCAAATAAACAATGGAAGGACACAAGAGGATATCAGAGTAGAAGTGGGAAAATTTAAACAAAAATATATCAAGTCTAAAAAGCATAACAAATAAAATGAAAACCTCAATGGAAAGTTCATCAGCAGAGTAACAACAGCTGAGGACAGAATCTGTGAGCTGGAAAATGAGCTGAATACTACCTCTATTAGCAGAAGAAATTCGAAGATGGTCTTAAAATAAATGAATAGATAATGGATAATATCCTCAGAGTAAGCAAGTAGAAAACAGTAGATATGTGAATTGAATTTAAAAGGAACAACATAAGAATCATGGGGATTTCAGAGGACCAGGAAGAAAACCCCTGTAAAGAAGCAGCAATCATCACTCACTAATGCTTACACACACATCCTGGATGCCTGAAGACCAGCTAAGAGAGATTCAAATAAAAGTACTCAAGGTAGACTAGTCACAATGATGAAAGTCATACATAGTGCTAAAATAATGAAAGTAACAAGATCAAAAAGAATATTATGTACAAAGAAGCAAACTTAAGGTTTACAACAGATTTATCACAAGCAACCCTCAGGCCCAAAGATAGTGGGGGAATATAGTGAAAAAATCAGCAAAATGAATGCTTTACTAAGAATATTTTAATATAAAGTCTGAATAAAAGTCAGACTTTTATTCAGGTTTCAAGGAAGTACATGCAGAGTTACCAATAAAAAATGGATCAGAAACTTCACAGGCTCAAATCCAACCTTAAAAAGAACTGAGGGTCTTAAGATAGAACAACCCCACAAATTTAAAAAAACTTCTACAAAAAAGATGACACACAAAATACCATGACAATAATATCTCTCAACATCAGCAGACTAAATGCACCAATTAGGAGACAGAGAATGAAAAATGGAACTAAAAATTGAATTTAACATTGTGTTGCCTGCAAAAAGCACATCTGAATAGACACATATTCAAATTCAAAGGTTGGAAGATAATCCTTCAAACAAACAGCTGCCATAAACAGGCAGGGGTGGCAATACTAATACTAAAAGACACAGACTTTAGGCTTAAAATGTTTATAAGAGACAGAGATGAGTATTTCTTAATAATCACGGGATGTGTACATCAGGTAAAATTCACACTAATAGGGGCCGGGTGGTGGCACTAGAGGTAAGGTGCCTGCCTTGCCTGTGCTAGCCTTGGATGGACCGTGGCTCGACCCCCTGGTGTCCCATATGGTCCCCCAAGCCAGGAGCGACTTCTGAGTTCATAGCCAGAAGTAACCCCTGAGCGTCACCGGGTGTGGCCCAAAAACCAAAAAAAAAAATTCACAATAATAAATATATATGCACCCTAATAGGGATCAGCAAAATACTTAAAAACAAGTGCTAAATAGACTTAAAGAAACACATCCATAGCAACACAATAATAGTAGGAGACTTCAATACTGTTGGCTAAAACTTAACAAGAACTTACTGGCTTTTAATAAAAAAATGAAAGAGAGTGACTTAGTATATCTATCTATCTATAATCTAACTATCTATCATATATCTATATATCTTTCATTATCTATCTTTTTATCCCAGAAATATTTATATAACTTCTTCTCTAATGTACTTGGGACATCCTCTAATATAGGCCACATGCAAGGTCATGCAAGATACCTCCATAACATCAAGAGAATAGAAAATGTTTCTACTATATTCTCAGACCTTGATTCACTAAAAATAGAAGTAAATTATAAACAGATTTATGGAGAAATAACTACAACTCCTGACAATAAAACAACTCACAGCTGAACAGTCAGTGAGTCAGAGACAAAAATCAAAGGGGAAATAAAAATATTCCCGGATGAAGGGGGTGTTCTTCACATGACCGAAATCATAAACACATATGTAATCAAAACGCTTAAATTAAAAAAAAGGGGGAAAAAAAAAGAAGGAAAAAAAATAAGGCCTCCCAATTCTTACCACAGGCTGTGTTCCTCACACAGACTGTATAGAAAAAGGAGGTACAGTAAACGCACCCTATATACACTTCAACCCAGATCCTTGCCTGGTCTGGATTGGAAATTAGGGACAAAAAAAAATATTCCCGGAAACAAATGAGAACAAAGAAACAAATTATCAGAATTTGTGGGACACGACAAAAGCATTATGGAAAGGAAAATTTATAATTTTGGAAGCATTCTTCAGGAAGAAAAGCTCTACATAAATAACTCAATGGCACGACTTAAAAAATAGAAAATGAGCAAAAAACGAGTCCAAAGTAAGCACTTAGAAGAAAATAATAAAACTTAGAGATGAAATTAATAAACTGGACATCCATAAAACATACAAAAGATTAATGGAAGTGTTGATTCTTTGAAAAATAAGGAAGATCGATAAAACATTGGAAAGACTCAAAATAAGAAAGAGAAAGTTAATAAATTAAACAAGAAATAAAAAGGAGAACAGCACTATAGATACTGCAAAGATTCAGGTTGTAATCAGAGATTACTTTATCATTATGCCACTAAACAAGAAACCTGGTCTTAGCAAAGTTGAATAACATGATCCGGAATATCTGAACAGATCAATAAATACTGGGAAAATTGAAATGGGTGCTAAAAGAGGGGGTATGGTGACATGCATGGTACTGCTTAGTTAACAATAGTGCAAACCACAGTGTCTAAAATATAAGAGAGCACGAAAAGTAAAATGCCTGTTCCAGAGGAAAACAGGAAAAGTTGGGTGGAAGGGAAACCAGGGACACTGGTGGCAGAAAATGTGTTTTGCACTGAAAATCAAAGTTTCTAAAAGAAGAGAAATAGAGACATAGAGTGAAAAAATGTGTGCCCCAGAGGAAAGAAAATGTATGCCCCAGAGACAGGTAGAGGAAAGGGCTTAAAGGAGGGTTAGAGGGAATCTTGGGGGCATTGACAGGTAATGTGCATTGGTGAAGGTTGTTGCACATTTTATGGTGAATGTGTTGTACATTGTATAACTTTAACTCAATCATAAATACTTTTATTTGTGAAAAAACTATTAGAAACAAACTTGTAATCATGGTGTTTATATAAAAAAAGGAACAAAATCAACTGGTTGTAAATAAATATCGGTTGTAAATTTCCTAGTATGAAGCAATCATATTATAATGTTTGTTTCATATTACATATTTCAGAAAGGAACTAAACAAGATTTTCAGTTTTCATTTCCTTCAAACTTGATTATTATTCGAGATAATAGGCATTTTCATATCATGTGTATAAAACTATTAAATTTTTATAAAAATCTTTATGAAAAACTGAGATATTGGCAACAGATAAATATATAATCCCATTTAGGGTGAATTGAAATATTTTGTTTGATAGTTTTTTTTTTTTTAACACACTGGTTGTTGCTCAGGGGTTACAGCTGGCTCTCCACTCAGAAATCACTCTTGGCAGGCTCGGGGGATCATATGGGATGCCGGGGATAGAACCCAGGTCCATCTGGAATTGGCTGCTAGGAAGGCAAATAGCCTATCATTGTGCTATTGCTCCGGCCCCAGAATTGAAATCTTATCATTTTTATGTGTTTATGGTACTTATCACCATTTGTTCTTTTATTTTATATCAGTAATGTTATTTTTTCTTTTTAGTACATTATTTGCTTTTGTTAAATGTATGAGTTGATTATCTTTGAAGCATATTATTCTAGACGGCTCATATAAATAGACTCATACAGGACTTTTCCTTGCTATAAATTTATTTTACTTCTTCAATTCTTTATGTAATGCCAAGGTTTTCTATTTCATAGCTTTGACAATTTCCTTCTTTTTGGAAATTGAAACAATATCATATTACATATATCTCTTATATTTGTTTATTCAATTGTTTATGTGTTTGCTTTCAGTTTTAGGAGATTATGAACAGTGCTTCTATAAATATAGATAACAGATTTGTTATTAGTTTCTACTTTCTTAGAGAAGAAAGTTTGAGCTATGTTGAGTGGTTGTCAGAGGCTGCTGTAAATTGTGCTCAGGAAACCACATGCATTACCTAGGAATAAATTGTACTAAGCAAGGCAAGAGCATTTCACACTATAGTATCTCTCTAACATAGTTTCTATTTTTCATTGTTTAGGGTATGTATTCTAAAGAGGTACTGAAGATTACCAGTACAATTACTGGTAACTGTATATTTAAAATTTTTGAAGAACTCTTATGATAATTTTCATAGTAACTGCATCATTTTATTTTCCTACCAGCAATGCATAAGTAATCTAATTGTTCTACATTAGTGCATAAATATATGTGTATATTATTTATATATAGGAATCTTAGGTACTTTAATAGAAATGGTATAATTTCTCATTTTATCTTTCATTTGCCATTCTATAATCATACTCAATCTTTGTAATAATGTGTTTATAGAGAGCCGGTAGAATCTCCCTGGAGAAAGTCACTAAATTGTACTTTCGCTTTTTTAAATCAAGATATTAACTTCTAATCTTTTATTTCAGTACATCATTAATAGTCTTTTATAATTTTAAGAAATAAAACTTATATCTTATAAGCTCTGTCAAATATTTAGATTTAAGTTCTTTTACCAGTTTTGTTTTTTCTCAGCATTGTTTAATATTTCACACACACATATAGAGGATTGAATTATAAATTTCTAGAAGTGTATCCCCTCTTTATATACATTGTATTAAACTATGAATTTTCTTAGATTTTTTTAATATTTATTCCCTTTTTGTTACTAGGTAAGTCCACCATTATCTTTCAAGTAGAAATTGGAAAGAAAACAGACACAGACAAATATTCATACAGACAAAACATTCGTACATGTTGTACACAAAGGGATACAGACATAAAACTCAATCTCAAGAAGCTTTTTACTCTTTTTCTATAGTCGTCTCACTTTTAATTTGGTTGTGTTTTGGGGTCACACCAAGCAGTACTTAGAGATTATTTCTGGATCTGTGATCAGTGATCACACCTAGTGGTACTCAGGGTACCATATGTAATATCAGAAACTGAACCAGGTTTGGCCACTGCAATACAAAATAGTACCCATATATTTTTCTTTACCTCGGTGTGTGTGTGTGTGTGTGTGTGTGTGTGTGTGTGTGTGTGTGTGTGTGTGTGTGTGTGTGTGTCTCACAACAAACAGTAAGAAAACAACATTCTGGCCTGCCTTAACATGTAGAGATATTGTTAGTTGGCCAATGACCAATTTGAATTCACACACTAAAAGAGATCACTTTTTACTGCCATTTCAAATATCTACTATTGGATGTTGGGTTTTTTTTTTTTTGTATTAAAAATAAAGGGAAGGACAGTAACACATCAGCATTGTGGTCCAACTGTCACAAAATGGTTTAGTCAATTTATTTTGTGTGATACTTTTCTCTGTGGTAACACTTTTCTATTTCTTTGAGTTATACTGCTGATACACTTCTAACCTGTTTTTTCTTTTTGAGGTGATAAACACAAAAGAGTGAGCTCTGTTTAAGTCAGGTATGGGATAAAGATTCTAAACATATATTTATTCCAGTAAATATATGTTACCTGAGTTTATCTTAAAAAAAAAAATTTAGTTAAGGACTTTATAACTCTCCCAGATCTCAAGATTTCTGTCAACTATAGCAAAAATTGGAGTTTCCTATCACAAGAAAACTTGATTAAAAATTTGATATTACAGTAGATTTACTGATGTTTTAGCCAAATTCTTGATAATAAGGTTGCAAAAGAAAACAATATATTGAAATTGTATATAAATAGTTTCTATTTGCAAAAGAAAAAATCAATTGCAATTATATCTAGGTGATTCTGATAAATTAATTTAACAAAATAGCAGTAGTAATGTTAAACAAATATGTTTTATACTGTGAAAGAATTAATTACTAAAACAAAGACATCTTATTGAATAGTAGAACAATTAAGCTTATTTTTCATATCAATGTCTAGTGCTTATGAATAAATTGCATAACTCAATATCAAAAATCACCAGAGAAACAGTGAATTAGCTGAACAGACAAATTTTAGAAAAAATATACAAATAATTAAAAGTTACATGTATAAATGCTCTTTATTGCTAAATATCTGGGAACCAAATATTTAGAAGACATTGAGATCTTACTTCACATCTGTAAGAATGATCTATCCTAAAAAGTTCACAAAAGTCAAGTGCTATGGTAAGGATGTAAAGAAAAAGAAATACTCATTCACTGGGCATTATAAACTGATATGTGCTCTATTGCAAGCATTAAAAATATTTCTTAAATACTAAAAAGTAAAACTATGATATTTTCATTATTCTATATTTGATATCTACCCAAAGAACACAAAAATACTACCTTTAAAAATAAATTATCTAGGGGGCTGGGCGGTGGCACTGGAGGTAAGGTGCCTGCCTTGCCTGCACTAACCTAGGACGGACCGCGGTTCGATCCCCCGGTTCCCCATATGGTCCCCTGTGCCTGCCTGGAGCGACTTTTGAGCGAATAGCCAGGAGTAACCCCTGAGCGTCACCGGGTGTGGCCCAAAAACCAAAATAAATAAATAAATAAATAAATAAAAATAAATTATCTAAATAAAGTGCTTCACATAGTTGACATAACTGATCATAATACATTTGTTTCAACATGACCATAAGCAAAGTTATTAAAAAAAATAGAGGGGCCAAAGTGGCGGGGCAGAGGTAGGGCGTTTGTCTTGCACACGGCTGACCAGCTGACATATGAGGAACCACAGCTCAAACCCCTGCCATCCCATAAGGTCTCCAAGCCAGGAGCGATTTCTGAGCACAGAGTCAAGAGTAACCCCTGAGTATTACTGGGTGTGGCCCAAAAGCCTAAATCATAAAACAAAACATACAAGCAAAAGAAAATAGAAAGAGAAACTAAAAAAGTGGAAGAGAAAGGAAAGAAAAAGTTTAATAGCAAGTATATTTGTGAAAATTATTGTATCACCAATTTTCTCTTCAAAGAAATAGCAGAGAAGGATTCGTAAGCTCTTCTTTATTATTTTTAAGGACAAGAGTTAAAGAAATGCAGTAAAAATAAAAAGGTGTGTGAGTGGCAATAGTTGTTGTTTGTATAGGCCCAATAAAATATGGGGGAAGTAGAGTAGAAAGAAAAGGCTTGGCCTATCAGAAGAATGGGCATTATCCATCCACCCCTGAACCATGAATACCATCTACAGAAACAACCACGGCTATCTATACCATAACCTAGAAGCAAATCTCTACCAGAGAAGACTTACAGCTGCCCTGGCATTGCTTTACTCCAAAGAGGTTTCTTGCACACAGCGTATCCAGTATGAATGGTGGTTCGAATCCTGGCATCCTTTATGATCCCCCATGCCTGCCAGGAGTGATTTCTTAGTGCAGAGCCAGGAGTTACCCATGAGTACCTCTGGATGTGACCCCAAAACAAAACAAACAAAAAGGAATATTGCTTGTTTTAGAAAAGGATAAAGTCTTGTCTTTTGTTGCAACGTGGATAAAAATGAAAGGTCATGTCTAGTGAAATAAGCCAGAAGAAGAAAGACAAATGCCAAATATTTTTACTTATATGTGAAATATAAAGAAACAAAACCAGGTAATAGACAATGTCCAAAAAACACACACCTTTATATTGTGGAATCAGAATTTAGATTACGTAGAGACTAGGGGTGATCTAAAGCAGATAATTGAGTTGGGGTGACAGAGGCATGTTGATGAACCCCTAAAATTTATAAATTTTACACTCTCAAAAACAAATCTTATGATAAACGCAATATTAAAAAAAAACACCTTAACTCAGTCATTGTGTGGTAAAGAATGATAAAATGCCTAATAACCTTTAATTAAAGCTTCAAGCAAACAAATGAAACCAGAGCATATCAATAATAGCAAAAAATACCACAAATGCCAATCAGACCCAGAGACTTCACTCCCCAAATCCAGTCTAATAAATCATTCTCTTGAATACATATGAAAATCCATAGATCACACAGATATTTTAGCTTCTGAACATCTAAGAAGTCTAGAAATAAAACAGAATATATCTCAACTGGTTATGTGTTAGAAAAATAGAATTTTCATATGTGTTTCAATAGGATATTTATAACCCTTAATTTATGTATCAAAATGTATTCTCCTATTTCATCTCAGATTTATTATGTCATAAAAATATATACTTAGAGGCTAGTAATAAAACCTAGATATCTTTGCATAAAGATTTTATCTTCTCTTCATGTTATGAATTTCCTTTTGTTGTTGAGAAAAGCACCCACCTGCGGTTATGAAGAGTCACAACTCTCATTTACAAACAGGCCAATTCTGTAAGCGATAATTTCATGGCTGGAGATGAGGTATAAAGCAATAAACTTCTCATGTTTCATACACAGTGAGCCTTGAAAGCAGAGTACTTATGACAGCAGGAGAAGTTAGCGCTGAATGACAGTTTCCACCACACGTGGAATATTGTGAGAAAGAATAGAGTAAGATTATCTTGTCAAAGATATAAAGATTGGAGATTTGTTATTTTTTCTTTGGAAAACTATGAGGAAATAGATTTTAAGAAACAAAACGCATATGCAAAGAAGCATACAGGGATTATCTGAGCTGTCTATTGTTTAAACAGGTCATTCCACACTGCCTTTAAGAGAAGTTTCTCTTGCTTAGCAATGTGAAAGGGAAAATAATAAAGTGTACACAAAAGAATAAGCCAGGATAATGATTAAAATATTGATTATACTTTTGCTATTTTCTGGTTATAATGTTTTATTAGAGATAATTATAACATTATAAAATATTGAAAATATCTACAAATTTGCAATACTCCCTCATACAGATTTATCATATTAAATATATTTAATTCTGCAATTTTGCTTATAGTTTTTGTTGTTAAAATATACTTTCATTGCAAGAATTTAAGCAATTTTAATTGTATAAAATGAAAGATTATTTTTGAAATTAATAATGTAAGATAAAATGTCAGTTATATTCTTTCAACACTTTAATGAACTTGTATAAATTAAAATTATATTATATTGCAAATAATTTTATAATGAGGCTTAGTTATAGATTATATACATTTGTTATTCATAAACTTTTAAATCATTTTTCTTATGCTGATAGATTACTTCTATTAGTATATGGCAACAAAAGAAATAATTTTCAATATTTATATCATCAATATATTGAGGCTATCAAGTTTAAATGATATTTAATTATACCTTTGTATTTAGTTTCTTTTGTATATTATGAAATTTTTTGTATTAAAATTTTTGATTGAAATATTTTGTATCTTATAATAAACTACTTTAGGATGTAAGTTTACTAGTCTATATTTAGTTATAATAAAATAATCTTACTCTTGTTTATAAAAATAGTAATTTTGCTCTTAGTGTAAATTATCATTCAATTTGTTTTTGCTAATGTAGTATATTTTTTTTGTTTTTTTTTGTTTTTTGGCCATACCCAGTGATGCTCAGGGGTTTCTTCTGGCTATGCCCTCAGAAATCGCTCCTGGCTTAAGGGACCATATGGTACACCGGGGGATCAAACCGCGGTCTGTCCTATGCTAGCGCCAACAAGACAGATGCCTTACCGCTTGTTTCACTGCTCTGGCCCATAGATCATTTAAAAATATTTCAGAGCAACATTTCTAAAAGTTAATCTTTGAAAGTTATAAAAATATATAATAACATTATATAATTTCATATAGATTTTAGAGAGAGAAATAAAATATTAAACATAAGAATTATTAGAAATTGTTTGTAAAACCTAAGGCACAGAAGAATGTAGAAACCTGGACATACTTTCTCACATAATCCATTATTTTATTAATGCACTCACTTTCAATGAAAGATTTATCAATTTTCTATTATAGTCTATGCTTTCTTCTATATACTACGCTATGTACTTGGGAATGAAAGAGGCAAGGATCAAGACACTATTCTGGGATTATAAATAAAATATATAATAAAGGTTTAGTGTTGAGAAAATAATGAATAACATGGTAGCAGAGTTCATTTCTTTGTTTGGGGGTCATACACAATGGTGCTCAGAAATTTTTGTTTTGAGGACATACTCAGAGGTGCAAAGTGTTTACTCTTGGTTCTGCAATTAGAAATTACTCCAAGCAGCCTCAGGATACTATGGATTTGGGGTATCGAACCAGGTAGGCCACATGAAGGGCGAGTACCCAACGTGCTGTGCTATTGCTTCAGCTTGTAAAGTTTTTTTATCGTTCAAATTTAGTGGCTTAAGTGATGACTGACAATATTACTATATTTCTTAATTTTTTTTTTTTTGGTTTTTGGGTCACACCCGGCAGTGCTCAGGGGTTACTTCTGGCTCCATGCTCAGAAATTGCTCCTGGCAGGCACGGGGGACCATATGGGGCACCGGGATTCGAACCGATGACCTTTTGCATGAAAGGCAAACGCCTTACCTCCATGCTATCTCCCGGGCCCCTATTTTTTTAATCATATTTATCTAGCTGTCTTTTGCTTTACCCATCATTTCTAGTACCACTCCTTCTAGGGCCATTGTTCAAAATTTAGGGCAATTGTCTTTGCATTCAGGAAATTCTCTATACTCTAATAAACTTTAATAAGGTGCTACTCTTTGATAATTTTTTATTTTTATTTTTTGTTTGTTTGTTTGTTTTTGGGTCACACCCGGCAGTGCTCAGGGGTTACTCCTGGCTCCATGCTCAGAAATTGCTCCTAGCAGGCACAGGGGACCATATGGGGCACCGGGATTCAAACTGATGACCTTTTGCATGAAAGGCAAATGCCTTACCTCCATGCTATCTCCCGGGCCCCAATTTTTTATTTTTTAAAAACAGATATTGTGTCTTTTATTTACATATATAAATTTCAGTACTGAATTTAGTTGACAACTGAAAAGTCTTTTATTGATAGATACATGAAGAAAAAGTGTCACAAATCCAAAAACAGATATGCAAATGAAAAGACACATAATCTTCTTTACTTTCATAAGTGCTAATTACTTTGACAGAATGTTCTTCTAGAATAATTTCTTCTGTTTCAAGGTCCACTAAGTACCAGCACCTTAATCTCCCTCTCACTTCCAACTAACATGTTCTTCTATTTATTTTTCTCTCTCAACAGTTCATACATAATACAATTATATGATTGAATTTCTTTGAAAACTTCAAGTAAATAGTATACAATTTTATTGATTCAAGCACCATTTGCCAGGGAGTTGACTTAAAAAAAATACAATTACTGTCGTTTCACTTCATTTAAAAGAGTCATAACTCTTTGGAATCTTGTAGAATTGATGATAGCTTTTTAGGAAGTAGACTCTAATGTATGTTTTTGAACTTCAGTACTGTAAAATTTATAAACCGTATCATAATTAACAATTTCCCTTTCAAAAGTGATCTACTTTTTTCGAAAAACTTCTTTATGTTAATCATAGTCAGAAAATGAATAATTTGTTTTTATACCATTTTGTTCATTCCATTTAAAGTCTGATGAACATCAAAATAGAATAGCATAGTGTACATGGTAAATGTTCTTAAGTGCTTTTTTCCAAAACCATAATTTATTCTAACTTGCTCATAGTAAAGATTCTAATTTCCTTATAGAAATATTTTGAATTTATTAAAAATAATAGTATTTAAAATTATTTGTTTGATAATAATAAATATAAGTAGAGCATATATTTACAACTTTACCAATATCTTCTTTTGCTATCAAGACAATATTTGCCCTTAAACTTTAATATTTAAAATTTCTAAATATAGGAACGGAAAGATAGGACAGTGGTAGGGCATTTGCCTCGCATGAGGTACACCCTGGAGGGACCCAGTTTGATTCTTGGCATTCCATATGATCCCCCAGCCTTTCAGGTATTATTTCTGGATGCACAGCCAAGAATAACACCTGTACGGTGTGGCCCCCAAATCAATCAATAAAGTTTCAAAAAATTCTAAATATATTTGATCAGTCAAATAAAAAATATTTAAGTATACTATTTTACACATGATCATTATGTAGCTCTTATTTTACTAATTTTATTTGCCTCCAAAAATGTAATTCACAAAAAAGATTATTTCTAGTTAGGAGATTTCTAACCTAGCCACATTTGGAATGACTTGTTTTCTGAAATATCTCTAAAGTTTATCAGTTTTAGCCTTAAGAATGAATCCCTTTTTAATTTTCTTTCACAAATATTCAGTTAAACTAGCTTTTCAGTTTTCTTTGTTTTACCATATTTACAAATATTTTAAATAATTTAGTATTTGAATATGTTCTCTTACATTAATGTTTGTCATTTTGGTTTCAAGTCTTTCAAATTAAAGCAGAAAACTGCTCCAGACTTTTTGGAAAATAATATGAATATTCAAAAAATAAAACACTAGGGGCCCGGGAGATAGCATGGAGGTAAGGCATTTGCCTTTCATGCAAAAGGTCATCGGTTCGAATCCCGGTGCCCCATAGGGTCCCCCGTGCCTGCCAGGAGCAATTTCTGAGCATGGAGCCAGGAGTAACCCCTGAGCACTGCCGGGTGTGACCCAAAAACCAAAAAAATAAATAAATAAATAAATAAATAAATAAATAAAAGAAAATAAAACACTAGAAATTGAGCTTCCATATGATCCATCAACACCAATACTAAAGATATACACTAGGAGCCCCAAAAAACAAACAGAAAATTCTATGTACTTCTATGTTTATTACAGCACTATTTACAATAGACGGAATCAGGAAACAACCCTAGTGCCTGAGAACAAATTAATGGATAAAAGAAGCAGTGGTGCATCTATACAATGGGATATTATGCAAGCCATTAGGAAAAACAAAGTCATGAAATTTGTTTATACCTGGATAGATAAAGAGTATTATGCTGAGTAAAATGAGTCATAGGGAGATGAATATGTGGTATAATCTAACTCATTTGTGGAATATAAAAAATGCCATGATAATAATATCCAGAAATAATAAAGAAAAGGGCCAAGAGGAACAGTCTATTGTAAGAAGGAATTTGCCACAAATATTGAAGCTGGAAAGTTCAGTTAAAAAGGACGACTATGACAATAATAAATGGAACATATCAATCTGGACAATAACTGGATGTTGAATGGAGATAAAGTAATATGCACAGTAACATTATTCCTTTATTAACAATGGTATAAACTACAGTATCTAAAATGGGGGAGGACAGGACAAAAGAAAAGAAGGAGAGAGAAAGATAGAGAGGAAGAAGTAAAAATACCACAAGTGAAGGCAAAAGGATTGGTGAAAGAGAAACTGGGAAGATTGGTGGCAGAAACTTTTTATGGGTGAAGGATGATGTATATTGTAAGACTAAAAAGCAATCACAAACAACTTTATAACTACAGTACTTAAATTAAAGGGAAAACATGTAATTTTTCTACTTAATGTCCTCCACTGTGACCTTTTATTTTATTATATATTCTAATCATAGTGAATTTGCTATCAAAATCATATAGTATGTGGCTTTTCCTCTGCTAAAAGGAAGCAAAATTATTAATCAGAATAATGCTGTTATAAAAGTTTTAAATGATTTTTGGGTTACAGGTGGAAGTGCTTTGGGCTTATTCCTGGCATTCATACTCAGGAATCACTACCGGTGGGGTTTGGACGACCACATGTGAAATCAAACCTAGGTCAGCTGCATGCATTAATACTACCTACTGTACTACTTAATTCAGCAGTAATAATATTTTTATAGAAACATTCACAAGCACAAACATACACTTTATTTATATTTTCCATCTTATTGTCAAGGGTTAATTTTTAATTAAATACCCTCTGTTTCAGGAAAACGAGTAAGTAGGAGCAAAACTGATTTAGAAAATTCTACTCTAAAAATTCAAAAATTTCTGATCCTATACAAAATTTTACAAAAATGAATTATTTGTAGTAAGAGCTACAAAAGTCCAACATCCAAATTGGTTAGTTTACTTAGAATAAAGTTGTTAATAACCATGTTGAAAATAAGTTTGGGAGTTTGAAGAGAATAGTTCAGGCAGTGTAATGTGCTGACTACTGTGAGAGAAATATCAGGATTTTAATAGATTTGTTAAAGATCATTTATTTGAGCCTCTTCATGCACCTTTAATAACACGCACAGTTAATAGCACTGTTAATTTAATGTGTATTGCCAACCCATATATAGCCGATAAAAGTACTGAAGACATAAATGAATTAAAATTATTCATTAAACATGGCATGACCAACACTCTTCTTCAACTTTATGAATCTAAATCATCGACAAGCAATTACATATAAGTACTATGAGTCTATATAATACTGTCTTATTAGTAAAATGTTTAAATTAATTAAATTAATCTAATTTGCACATAGTCTTACATTTTTATATATGCAAAACTTAACTTTATTTCTATGTGATTTATTTTTGCTCAACAATATAGATCTCACTAGTATTTTGTATTTTGCATTTTATATTTTGGTTTTTGTTTGTTTGTTTGTTTTTTGTTTTGTTTTTGGGTCACACCCGGCAGTGCTCAGGGGTTACTCCTGGCTCCATGCTCAGAAATTGCTTCTGGCAGTCACGGGGGACCATATGGGGCACCAGGATTCGAACTGATGACCTTTTTGCATGAAAGGCAAACGCCTTACCTCCATGCTGTCTCCCGGGCCCCGCATTTTATATTTTGTATGTTGTAGTTTATATTTAGTATTTTTCTAGAACTATTTTTGGCTCTCTGAATGTAAATTTAGTTTTCTTTGCAAAATGTCAAGCAAATTATTTTAAACATTATTTTAAGTTTAGTTAATTTTGTGAATATTTATAATAACTTTCTTTTAAATTTTTCTCACTTATTAAACAATTTTTTTCTAAGAAACATTTCCAAGGCAGTGAAAAATGGAACTCTTCTGATTTATAATTGAATGCATTTTAGGTAAACATTTTATATATTGAAAATGTTTTCAACATTATTAATGAAGTACAATTGTATTATTAATAATACTCATATTTAATACTCAGAAGCAGCACTTTTATAAAGGGCAATAATGAATGTTTTTATAAGGTTTATCTCTCTGATACATTTAATTAATTATAAACAAAAATTGCTGAACAGAAATCTAGATAGGTTGTTTTAACCTTTAATTATTCTTTTGTTGACACTAGGTTTTCTTTAGACATTTGCTTTTAGCTAAGGTGTATTTTCTGGACTTTTACAAAAGGTATTTAGGGAAAGGCCAGCAATTCAAGCTGGCAGAAAGATGAATTGCCTCTTAAAATAAGCAAGTATATAAAAGGCCATTTAGACTTTCATATTTAAAACTTACAATCCAATTTCAGTTTGTACTGATCTTTTTGCCTGTATCCAAGCAAGATTACCATCATCTTTACTCTTTGACCTATTATCAGGAAATTGTTATTATTATTAGAAATTCACTTAAAAACGTTTGCTCAAACTGTTTCCAAATGGTTCCTATCCTTTGTGCTTTTCTGTAAGTTTGTAAAAAATATATATATATATTCATAAAAGTTAATGTATAAATAACTACCTACATGTTATTCCTCTTCTAAACATCCATATGCATAGATCACCAAAGTCAAAGCAAAATGTTAATGCTTTTGAGGAGTTTTTATATTAATATTAAGTTGACTTTTTGATAGGTGAAATATTTCAAGAGGTAATCCTTACTCTCTTAAATTCTGCAAAAACATTATGTAAACTAAAGAACACGGTGTCTTTCGTATATAATGGCCACAGTTGCTGACAGTTTTCTAAACAGTACGTGTTTCAGAATCATCAAGAGCCATTAAAAAAGCTGAAGAAAATATAAGGCATTTGATTACATTTTAAATTCAGGAAAACAAGAAGGAACAAATTCAAAGTCAGAGCAATTCCTATGGGAGAGGATAGAAGGAAAGGGGAAGAATATTTGGTGATGAAATAAACAGGTGAGAATTTCCACAGTTAAAATTAGGACAAGATCTATGAGGCCCAACGTGAGCCAATCAAAGTAAACCCAAACAGAGCAGCATCAAGCCATGTTATAATCAAAATGGCAAGAACTGAAAACATATAAGTTATTTTAAAGCAGAAAGAAAGAAGCAAGGTCTTATATACAAATGAAATCTCATAAAAATGACATTGTTTTAAGGCCTATATTTCGTCTAAACTGAGTTCTGCTTGGGATACTCACAAAACGCAAAATTCGGATAGCAAAAACAAAATAAATGCTCATAGGTAAATGGCAATCAAGTCTTTTATACTAACAATTTTCAAGTGTCAATAAAATGAACTCTTCTATCAAATGGCACAGAACATAAATATTGGCAACCAAAA
Source organism: Crocidura indochinensis (assembly GCA_004027635.1). NCBI lineage: Eukaryota > Metazoa > Chordata > Mammalia > Eulipotyphla > Soricidae > Crocidura > Crocidura indochinensis. The sequence continues at coordinate 2,745 of PVKC010008348.1, read as the reverse complement.
TTCAATATTCTGCAGCTTATAAAACACATTTGAATAACCAGAAAGAATTTAAATCATAGTGAATTACTAGAAACTAGGCTAATGGTACTTTGGTACTTTATAAATTTTGTTAAGCAGGGATGGCACAGCACATTAGGCATTAACCTTGTACCCTGGCTGACCTGGATTCAGTCCCCTGGAATTCCATATGGTTCTCCAAGCACTTGAGCACTGCCAAGTGTGGCCTTAAAACAAAACACAACAAAACCCAAATAAAATTTAAAAAAGATAAAACAACCAAAAGTTGGGCTGATCATACAATGCATCAAAATATTTAAGTTAAAATAAGAGATAGGAAAAATTCATATAGTGGTGAAAGGATAAGTAGACAAAGAATACTGAACTCTTTTCAGTCTATATGCACCATATGAAGGGGCCACACAATTTATAAAAATACTGCTAATAGACCTGAGACTATATGCCTATATATCGTCATGACACTGCTATCATCACTGAATAAGACAATATCAGCAAGGAAATAAGAGTCTTAAATGAGGAATTAAAGGAATTGAGTTTGATAAGCATCTTTAGGACCCTCTACCTCTTAAAAATTCAATATAAATTGGATGCATATGAGCAATCTCAATGATAGGCCACATACTTGTGAAAAACTCAGGTCTCTATAAAGTTATAAATGTAGAAAGTATAGTAAGTATCTCAGCCTTCATACCATGGAACTGAAAATCGATTTCAATAAATATAATAAAATAACAAGCATGACAATAATTATTTATATAAAATTCAATTGTAATTGGGGTCACTGCAATGCTGACAATCACAAATATGCTGTTCTCTTATTCTGAGTTCTAGCTTTCAAATCTTGGGTAAGGTAGCAGATAGATTTTAGTAGTTACCTTTATTGGGCTTCAAGATCAATAATGTGTGGAAGTGGTTGCTTTAAAAAAATAATAACTTGCCTTAGGCTTTTCAGAATTGAAAAATAGAAAAGAAAAACATATTTAGAGTTAGACATACACCAAGATAGGGAAAAAATTCATGATGGTGATCTTAGCTTCATTTCTAGGATAAATCTTCATTTTCTTTTAAAATTGTCTGAGATATCTTAATTTAATGATGTCCATAAGTTTGAAGTACCTGCAGGGTACACAAAAATTTTTAACTAAATTATTTTGAATGACATTTGAAGTGATGATATCAGATTCTATGGGGAAAAACCGTACTGTTACAATATCTACTTGAACAGTATTAATTGACTAAATATTTTAATAGGAGTCTCAGATGACTTGGGTAGGTGTCAATGAATCACACTGATATACTCCCCACTAGTGCTAAATGCTGCTGATATTGCTCGGGCCCTGTGCTGCCAGAGACCGTGAGGCTCTCATCTGAGAGGTTCTTTGGATTATCATTTTTATATTAATAGTTGGGACATTAGAAATGTTACTGATAGTGTTGGGGAACTTGTGGGTTACAGCCTGAAGTGCTCAGAGGGACAATATTATGCTGGGACTAAACTGGGATTACATGTTTGCAAAATTTGCACTCCCTGCTATCTCCCTGGCCTTATTATTTTGTTATATTATTAAGAGTAAAGACCTTAATCCTTCTAGCGTAGATCCCTACTCTATCCCATTAGAGATTTGAGATTTATCAGTCCTAGTTGATAAAAGGAAAAGCCCCTTGCCTATAAACACCGACAAAAGACAGTTTGTTATGAGACCATTTAAGTCTTTTTCATCTGTTGATCTAGTAGCCACGTATCCTCTTTCACCAACTGATGATCATATTTCACTTCTTTTGACTTAGATTGGCAGGATTGAAAAGAAGTAAATCCAGACACCAGTAATAGGTCCCATGAAGGATATTTGGAAACCTGTACCTTGCATAATATACTGCTCTAAACACACTGTGGTGTGTCTAGAGACATAAATCAAGTGGAAATAGTATCTGACTTTGTGGTTTCACAAAATTGCTATATGGATTGAAAATTCTTAAATCTTTCTACTTTATAGACTTCATGAAATTTAAAATCTTAATCTTTGTCACAGTGTGGAGAGTTTCTCTCAAATTTCAAAAAAGATTAAGTGTAATTTTTTTAAGCTCTCACACAAAGCTGTAATTCAGAGTTTGAGATGAGATTGCTTGTCTCTGCACTCACTTTACATATAAAGCTCAGGTTTGTGAAATTACTTGCTACAAAATCACATCTATCATATGCCAATGTAGGAAATGTCTGTTTCAGATAATGTTTACATGAATAAAATAAGGAAAATGCTTTTCATTTTGCTTTAGTCACAACCCTGGGACTGATAAGCAACAGATAAATATTAGAAGCATTATATACTATAAAAATTTTGTAGTTGATTTTATTGTGGAGTTAATTTAAAACCAATGAATCTTGCTTTTACTACTAAAATTTGAAAGTGCATTTAACTTTGCTTTTTTTTAAATTTTTGCTTTATTTTGTTTTGGGGTATCTGAGCAGCGCTCAAGGATATCTCTGAGGTTATCTCTTGTTCTGTGCTCAGAAATCACTCCTGTAGGCACAGGGAAACATATGAAATGCTGGGATTTGAAGCACCTTTTGTCCTTGATCAGCTGTATGCAAGGTAAATGCCTTGCTGATGTCTCTATGGTCACCTGAATTTAACTTTGTAAAGATTAAAAGTGTTGATTTTTTTTAGATTTGCCTTAAATTCACTTTTATATTAATAGTTGGATCATTATAAATGTTATTTTTTTTCT
>PVKC010008347.1:0-28245 GCA_004027635.1 Crocidura indochinensis | reverse complement strand
AGAAATCGTTAGTGAATCCATCTGGGCCTGGGCTTTTGTTTTTGGTCAGACATTTAATTACCATTTTAATTTCATCAATAGTGATGGGGGTGTTTAGATAGGCTACATTCTCTTCCTTCAACCGTGGAAGATTTTTTTTTTTCAACCGTGGAAGATTTTAAGAGTCCAAGAATTTATCCATTTCTTCCAGGTTCTCATTTTCAGAGGCGTAGAGCTTCTCAAAGTAGTTTCTGATTACCCTTTGAATCTCTGCCATATCAGTAGTGATCTCTCCTTTTTCATTCCTAATACGAGTTATCAGGTTGCTCTGTTTCTCGTTCTTTGTTAGATTTGCCAGTGGTCTATGAATCTTGTTTATTTTTTCAAAGAACCAACTTCTGCTTTCGTTGATCTTTCGGATTGATTTTTGGGTTTCCACATCATTGATTTCTGCTCTCAGCTTTGTTATTTCCTTCTGCCTCCCTATTTTTGGGTCCTTTTGTTGAGCATTTTCTAGTTCTATAAGCTGTGCCATTAAGCTACTCAGGTAAGCCCCTTTTTCCTTCCTGATGTGTGCTTGCAAAGCTATAAATTTTCCTCTCAGTACTACTTTTGCTGTGTCCCATAAGTTCTGATAGTTTGTGTATTCATTATCATTTGTTTCCAGGAATCTCTTGATTTCCTTTTTGATTTCATCTCAGACCCACTGGTTATTCAGTATGAGGCTGCTTAACTTCCCGGTGTTAGAGTTTTCCTTCTTTGTTTCGTTGGAATTCACAAATAATTTCAGAGCCTTGTGGTCAGCAAATGTATCCTGCAAAATTTCTATCCTCTTGATATTATGCAGATATGTTTTATGTGCCAGCATGTAGTCTATCCTGGAGAATGTACCACATTGGAGAAGAATGTGTACCCAGGTTTCTGGGGATAGATTGTCATATATATATATATATATATATATGTACTAGGCATCTTTCTTCTATATCTCTCCTCAGGTCCAGTATATTCTTGTTGGGTTTCAGTTTGGTTGACCTATCCTTCGTTGACAAATCTGTGTTGAGGTAACCCACAATTATTGTGTTGTTGTTAATGTTATTTTTCAGTTTTGTCAACAATTGTATTAAATATTTTGCTGGACCCTCATTCGGTGTATATATGTTTAGAAGCATGATTTCTTCCTAATCTACATACCCCTTGATTAATATATAATGTCCATCTTTGTCCCTTACAACCTTCCTGAGTATAAAGTTTGCATTATCTGATATTAATATGGCCACTCCAGCTTTTTTATGGGTGTTGTTTGCTTAGATAATTTTCCTCCAGCCTTTTATTTTGAGTCTATGTCTGTTTTGACTATTCAGGTGCGTTTCTTGTAGACAGCAAAAAGTTGGATTGAGTTTTATGATCCATTTAGTCACTCTGTGTCTCTTAACTGGTGCATTTAGTCCATTGACATTGAGAGAAAGAATTGTCCTGGGATTTGATGTCATCTTTATTTTGAAATTTGGTGTGTCTTTTGGTTGGTCTTGTCTTAAATTAGGTCTTTCAGTTTTTCTCTTAAGGGTGGGTGTGAGTCTGTAAGGTTTCTTAGCTGTTTTTTGTCTGTGAATCCATGTATTCTTCTGTCAAACCGGAAAGTGAGTTTTGCTGGGTAGAGTATTCTAGGTGAAGCATTCATTTCATTCAGTCTTGTCACAATATCCCACCACTGCTTTCTGGCCTTGAGTGTTTTAGGTGACAGGTCTGCTGTAACTCTTAAGGATGCTCCCTTGAATGTAATTTCCTTTTTTGATTTTTCTGTTTGCAGAATTATGTCTCTATCTCTGGGATTCGTCATTGTGACTAGGATGTGTCTTGGGGTATTTTTTCTGGGGTTTCTTTTGGTTGGTACTCTATGGGCATGCAAGATTTGATCACATATATTCTTTAGTTCTGGAAGTTTCTCTTGAATGATGTTCTTGACCATTGATTTTTCCTGGAAATTTTCTTCCTGTGTCTCTGGGACTCCAATGATTCTTAAGTTATTTCTGTTGATCTTATCATAGACTTATTTTCATCTGTTCCCATTCTTTGACTATTTTTTCCATTGCCTGTTCATTTGTTTTAAGTTTTTTTTTCCAATCTCTCCTGCTGTATGGATTTGTTATTTATCTCATCTTACACAGCACCAGTTCTATTCTCAGCTTCTTCTACCCTGGTGTTGAGATCATCCATTTTACCATTTAATTCATTTACTGAGTTTTTCAGGTCTGTTATTGACATGTTATTTCAGTTTGGAGTTTTGTGTTTTCTGTCATCATATTTTCTTGGTTCTTATTGGTGTTCTCTTCAATTCGGTCCATGGATTCTTTGAGTTCTTTGAGCACCTTCCATATTGCTTTCATAAGTCCTTATCTGAATGATTGATTAGTTCGTTGCTCATTACCTGGTCATCAGAATTGTCATCTTGGTTCTCTATGCCTGAAGCTGGCCTGTGTTGTTTCCCCATTGTCACACTAGTATTGTGTGTTTTTCTATGTGTTGCAGTGGCATTCATTGGGTAAATGATGTGCGCAGCCCGTTTCAGGTGTGTCGATTTGCTTATAAGGGAGTGGAGTCCTCCTTGGATGAGGCCTCTCAAAGGATTAAATCTTGGGCCTAGACACACAGCAGACTGTCCAGAGAAAAATGCTGGGCTTCAGTTGTCCAGCACAGTCCTCATTGTGAATTTTTTTCTTGTTTCGATGATGTTCTTTCCTTAGAAAGAGCGCACGGCCACGTAGCGAAGCAGAGCCAAAGAGCTCTTCTACAGTTCTACAGCCTCCTTTCTTTCTTTTTTTTTTTTTTTTTGGCTTTTGGGTCACTCCTGGCAGTGCTCAGGGGTTACTCTTGGCTCCATGCTCAGAAATTGCTCCTGGCAGGCACGGGTGACCATATGGGGCACCGGGATTCGAACTGATGACCTTTTGCATGAAAGGCAAATGTCTTACCTCCATGCTATCTCCCGGGCCCCTACTACAGCCTCTTTTCAGCCCACTCCCACGAGGTTCGGACCACAGGAGAGGACAAATAAACACAAAGAAAAGAGAGGACTCACAGTTCTTCTCAACTTGAATATCATGTCTGAGAGTTTAATTCTTCCGTAATATTTTGACCTTATTCAAAACCTCGTCTTATACGTTATATATATTAAGCTAAAAATTCAAAACTAAGTATAATTTGATATATCAACTTCATTTAGTCAGTAAAGAATTAATTTTGTTTTCTTTGATAATATTTAACTAATTTTTAAAAATATATTTAATAAATAAGTATATTCCTGAATGAATCTTTATGAACTTTGCAAACATAGTTTGGTCCATATGTTGAGCACATTGGCACTAAGGCAAATCTCAGGTAAGTGGGTAAAATTTATATAAATTGAAATTTTTTAAATTACAATTAAAAGATTTATTTTAATTTTGAATTATATAAAATTTTTTCTTTATACATAAATAATTTAAGATAAATACAGTTTATTATTAATATGGCAATTTAAAAATGTAAGTATATATAAAAGAAGTATATTCTAAACGTTTTAGCTAACAAAGTTTATAACTCTCATTTTAAAAGTAAAACTTTATGAGTTCAACATTTTAAGTAGTGACTTCTTGAAAGAAATATTACTTGGACTTAATGTCTTACTTTAGTAAGATATTAAAAACATAAGTGTGGAAAAGGAGAGAAATAATGGACTATTATTAGGTACTTGAGGTTTGCTTGCTTGCACTCCATAGTAAATTCAGAGCTTCAGAAGGAAAACTACCTGGTAATTTTCAGACATGCTTATAAGACACAAGCAAGAAGAGGTAAATGGAACATTACCGCAACTTAAATGGTGAAAATATCAAACTACAGGCAAAGGAAAAAATAAGGCCAAAAGTAAATACATAGTTGAAAAACATATTTTATCTTCAAAAAAGATTATTTCTGTGTGTCAAGAGTGATATCAGGGCAGTTGGGACTCTTGTCTTGAATGAGATCAATCAGAGCTCAATTATCAGCATCACATATGAACTCCCAAAACCATCAATAATGTTCTCTAATCTCAGAGCCAGGAGAAATAAGCAACTCCTGCTATGGACAAAACTGCACCAAAAATGAAATATTTCAATCATTTTCATCATTGTCAATGACCAGAACTCACCAAACAAAACAGAGGCTGTTCATATATAGATCATAATGTTCAATTAAACAAACTACCCATTAAAAGAGATAGTCTCAAAATAAAAATATTAAAATTAGAGCCTGGAAAGATAGCACAGCAGCGTTTGCCTTGCAAGCAACCAATCCAGGACCAAAGGTGGTTGGTTTGAATCCCAGTGTCCCATATGGTCCCCTGTGCCTTCTAGGAGCTATTTCTGAGCAGACAGCCAAGAGTAACACCTGAGCACCACCAGGTGTGGCCCAAAAACAAAAGCAAAAAAAAATTAATTATATATAGTAACCTTGGCCAAGAAAACATAGAAATAAATTCAAGAAAAATAGTTTTAAGGGGCACATTTAGATTTTACATAATGATCAAGGAACCTATATGTCAAGAAGACAACATCAAATGTAGGGTCATCAAAATATATAGACTATTAATAAAAATTAATAATGCAATGGAATGATAGTACATAATGTAGCCAGCTGGAAAAATGCAGTTTAAGTTACCGTACTTCTTTTTCTTTTGGGGGGGAGGGTATCAAACCTGGTGATGCTCAGAGTTTACTCTTGACTATGTGCTCAGAATTCACTCCTGGCTTGGGGACCATATGGGACACCAAGGGATCTAATAGGGCATGCAAGGCAGATGCTCTACTGCTTGCACCACCATTTCAGCCCCTTAAGTTACTTCTTGACCTACAACTTAAGAAGTTTTATTGAATCATCTACTTAAGGGCTGGTGAGGTGGCGCCAAAGGTAAGGTGTCTGCTTTGCAAGTGCTACCCAAGGAAGGACCAGGTTGGATCCCCCAAGGTCCCATATGGTCCCCCTATGCCAGGGGCAATTTCTGAGCACTTAGCCATGAGTAACCCTTGAGGGTCAAACGTGTGTGACCAAAAAACAAAAAACAAACAAAAAAATCATCTACTTAAAGGTCAAATGCTAATGAAGAATTTCTCATTTGTTGTGACACAAACATGTGAGAAATGTACGACCACTTTTTTTAACATCTCAATTTATTTTGCACAGATTTTCCTAAAATTTTGATAACAATGAAAACTGTTTATAACAATTTTTTTCATTTTGATATATTACAACAGATATAGCCTGTTTTAAGAAACACATTAAATAGCTTTTACCACAATTATTTTCTGTTAAAATATTCTAAATTTACTATCTACCCTTTGAACTAGAAGTGGAATATTATCGCTAACAACTATAAAAAAGCATTTTTATATAAATATGAATTTCTAAATTTTAGCTATCTGAAACTATGTGTAATCGTTTGCCTCATCTATTCTATTTTATTACATATTATATGTAATTTAGAGATAGTCTAGATATTGATAATTTACTAATTCAACCAAATATGTCTATAAATATAACTGAGCCCTGAACATTAGCTATATATAAAGGAATATTTACAGTTGATTTAACTCATAAACATATGTGTATTCTTATAAAATGGTAGAAAACTGTAAATATCTATAAAATATAATTGATAACTCCTCCAACTACACCATATTTGATATGCACAATGGCATGTGAACTTATAACAAAATCCAATAGCATAGTGTAAGAGAGTTTACTTGAGGGACAATTTCAGATTTTTTTGTTTAAATTTAGTTCACACTTAATAGTGAATAGTGTTCACTCAGAGATCACTCAGGGTGGTGTTTGGGGACTATATGGGATGTGATATGGAGTATTGAATCTGGTTTCGTTATATACAATGAAATTCATACTATTTCTTACACTCTTTATTATATCTCTGGTCCCTGATGGAAAAATGTAAAGGTTTTGCAAATTTGATAAAACAGGAAAAAGTGATTTAAAAGGATTTATCAGAAAAGCAAGAATCAGGAAAGAAAAAAAAATGATACTCAAGAGAGAAGTGGACGATGTCATATTTTGTAAACATAAAGCCAGAAAAGCATAGCAAAAAATTCTAACTGTAGAATAAGGAATAAAGTTTCCCTAAAGAAGCTACCTTTTGTTTGTTTGTTTGTTTGTTTTTGGAGACCACACCTGGTGACGCTCAGGTTTACTCCTGACTATGCTCTCAGAAATTGCTCTTGGCTTGGGGTACATATGGGATGCCAGGGGATGGAACCGCCGTCTACCTTAGGCTAGCACAGGCAAGGCAGTTGTCTTACTGCTTGTGCCATCTATCTATCCGGCCCTGGAAACTGCCTTTTTGATAAAGGAAGACCACTACCCAGACACAATCGGAAGGAAAGTGAGAAAAATTTCTGACTGTTCTTCATCTCCTTCTTTCAGATATCCCTACCTTGTATCTTTGTTCAAAACTAACTGGAAACAGTAGGATAAAGAAACATCTGATGTAGTACATTAAAGTAAGTGCTTTGGATTTCCAAGAAAAATAGAGCAGGGAGAAAAGGACTCTAGAAGCTTAAATGGAAAATACTTGTTTGTAGTTCACCATAAAGTGTGTTTGAGTACTACAAGACATAATATATATTACAGATATGAGTTTCTATTTATCTACATATTAGCACACACCAATAAAATGCCACACTTTTATTTGTTGAAAAATTTGTTAAAATCTGAATTCTAAAATCAATAATGAAATGCGAACTGGAACATTTAAGAAAGTAGTATCAACACTGATATCATGGTTTATTTTAAAGGCAGATAAATCAAGGCAGTATAGTTTTGATGGAAAGACAATGGAGCAAATTAAGGCAGATAAGGAACTACATATGTAATGTTTTCCTATTAAAAAGCTACATAGTGTTTTTGATATTAAAAATAATATGCAATAGTACACATATGCCACTAAGAAATGTGTAACGACTCACCTGCCAAAATAAAAAGAAAAAAAATAGTGCACATATGGCCAAAGATAATTTATTATGTGACAAGTTTCTATGATATCTTTCTTTTTCTTTTTTTTCTATGATATAACTTAAATTATTTATTTGAGAGTGCATTTTTTCATGGAATGAGAACTTTTTTCCAATTAACACACAATACCATTCCAGATAAATTTTATGCATGTCACTTATTTTCATACTTAGATCAGAACTAAGATGTCTCCACAAGTAAAATTGAACATTTTTATCACTATAGTGAATTTCATCAATACTTTTCTAAACATTTAGAATTTTTAAAGACTTTTTACAAAAAGGTTCAGTTATATACTAGTTGATAACAAGAATAAGATTCCTCTCATCCTGTTAAAAATAACAAATTTAGGATAACACAAATTGAAAATATTTTTGGTATTTGTTGCTTTGATACATTCAGTTCTGTCCTATAAATGATCACTAACAAATATTACTACAAGAATAGAATTTCACATCTATTAAGGAACTTTAATTTACTGTTGTCCCCAGGGACTGGGTGGAGATAATTGCTATCTTTGTTGTTGTCATTGTTACTCTTTAGTTATTCAAGGAATGGTATCCTGAACCTCTTTTATTCAAAACAAATTTCTACACTTTATTCCTGTCTACATTAAGGTAGTATCACTTTCACCATGTATGTTTTTTACTTGGAAAGTAGATTGTAGAAACAACAGCTTAAAAATCATGATGTCAAGAAAGAAAAGGAAAAATATTCAAGGAATAATCTCTTATGACAAGAAGGTAGTCGTTAAAGTGTAAGCACTGAGGTAGATATTATTGGTTTCAAATAAGTCCTGGAACATACTACTTTGTTTTATGAGTCTATGCAAGTCTATGCTTGATTTTAAAATGTTTACTTTCAGGAAATCGTTGGTTCTCAACTATAAGCTGCCATAAGTACTTTTTTTGTACTTTCTTTAAATTTTTACTTTTTCGGTGACGCTCAGGGGTTACTCCTGGCTATGTGCTCAGAAATCACTCTAGGCTTGGGGGACCATATGGGACACCAGCGATGGAACTGCAGTCTGTTCTAGGCCAGTGCAAAGCAAATGCCCACTGCTTGAGCCATAGCTCTGGCCCCATAAGTATTAAGTAATTTAGATGCACAATGATTACAAAATACAATTCAGCTCTCATTTTTATTACTATGAATGGCTTATAGGTGACAAAATAAAGTACAAAATTAAATGATTTCACATCATTGTCACAAGCTTTTCTGTAAAATATAAATAAATTAAAGTTCATTTAGAATACTGCAAAAACATTTTCTCAATTCTTCAGTTCTATTCTTATAGCTCCAATTATCAAACTACTTACCATTATATATTAATTAGGCTATGCACATGTGTAGTTATGTTTGTATCAAAATATTGCAATTCAATGTTTAGTTGTATAGATTTGGGTTGTAGTTTATTAAACCCCTTATAAATTTATAATAAGAAATTTAGTTATTGTCAGAATAAAATGAAAGCGATCTGTTTCTAAAAATGCATTATTTTATGGACATGCTAAAACAATCTATTTGATGAATGTCAATGCTTTTAATTCACTATCAATTGTCAGTCATGAAAAATTTAGATTTGATTCATTAAAATAAATGAATCATAAACTCAAAGAAAAAATATTGTTCCTGGATCCATAGCAGCAAAGCTATAGATTATTAGACACCAAACACTGGATACTTTCATTAAACTGGCACATTGTGTGTGGGCATTCTGCCAAAAGAAACGAACAATAAAACAATCTTTTCCCAATTACAATATTGAAATGACCTTATACTACTTGGCTTAATTGAAAGTCCAACATAATGAGGAATATTACTTTCTTGGCTGTTGTTATTGCTCTAGATGAATGGTCCAATCTTAAGATTTCTAAAATAGCTGAGAAAGAAATGAACATACCCTAAAGAGACTAGGAGAAAATTTTCAGAAAATTAAAGCTACATTTAATTTTTATATAGTTCATTTGCACCATGTATACAATGTACCATAGTGAATCACATTAAAAAGAATACATAAAGTTATGCAAAAACATATTTTGTTCATTCATATAACAAAATCAGTAACTTTATTTTTCAAGTTATTCTATATTAAACAGACTTACATGAAGTTACAAAAATATACTTCCAGAGGCCACAGAGATTAAACATTGAATATCTAAATCTATCTCAATATGCAATAAAGTTCAAGTAAAATGAAATTGTGAAACAATGTGATTCTCTAATCAATATGGAATCATTAATATTTTAAAATAGATAGTAATCTGCACTATTAAATTGTATTGTTCATCTTTCATTTTTCTTTTTTGAACACTTTCATTAACAAAAACTTTTAAAGAAATTAAAGAATATATGACCAATTTATAGTTAACAGAGAGGAAGGAGTTGGCATGAGATTTAAGTAAATCTCTACAAAGAAGAAATGGGTAGTGGGAATGTTGCACTGGTAAAGGGGGGTGTTCTGTTTATGACTGAAACCCAACTACAAAATGCTTGTAATAATGGTGCTTAAACAAAGATTTTTATATTAAAAATAATACTTTATATAATCTGGCCTGCTTGACTTGAATCTTACCTCCAGGTAAAGTGGCCTACAAAAAATGAAATAAACAGATTTTTAGATATTAAATTCAATGTGATTTTCACATTGATTTTTAATGATATGTTTCTGAAACATACAATGTCATCTCAATGAAAGAAATTAAAGGGAATTAAGATCCTTAAATTGCGAGCTTATGTTGTTTCTGCAAATTTAAAAAATGTCTGAAGAGAAATACTCATTAGTATAGTTATCTAATTTCACTTTACAAGCATTTTTAGAAAAATGAGAAGATTTAGAGAGATTTTATCAAATCTGATTCTCTTGTTTATCATCCAACAAATAAAACCACAAAAAGTAGTTTCTCTAACAGTCTGTAAGCCTTTTTTGTTTCTTTCCCCATAGCTGTGCTATGTCGTCTTTCACTATTTCTTCTATGATTGCTCTTGATCTGCTCGGCCTGCCCTGTGGAGTTCAGAGAGATCAAACTGTACATCCACAGGCCTGGCACATAATAGACACTCCAGTGCATTTTTCCAGAATAAAAGGATATGTATCAGTGTCAGTGTGTCCACTGGTTTTAGTATGAGATGATTCACAAGTGCTTCTATTCATATAAACCTTGACAGGTCAAAGAGCTAATATTTGGTATGTCTTTTAACTATCCATCCTGCTGTCCAACTCTATTCTCAATTCAACAGGACATCTAAGCTAATCAATGCTCAAAATTTGTGCAAACAGAGGTAGAATGTACAATTAAGAAATACCAGCAACCCCATTCGCAGGATACTTTGATATTGAGTACCGAAGATTGAGTGAAAAAGTAAATTATGACTCAGTCAACATATCCCTTATAATTGTCGATTCTTCACTTCTCCAGTGTTCCATTTGAAAAATAGGATTTTCATTTGGAGCAGGCAGTTAGTTCCAACAGCATATATTTCTTTCATTCTTACTTTGTTTTTATTTGTTTGTTTGAATCTTCTTCATGTTTTTGTTGTTCTTAATCATACCCAAAGAAGCTCAAGGTCTATTCCTACTCTTAGCTCAGGTTCACTTCTGGAGGGCACTGGGGACCATATTGGTGCTGAGTATTGAATCTATATTAATTGTATGCAGCACAAATGCCCTGATGAACTATAAATATGTTTGGGCTCTAATTTCATCACCTTTCTGTCTTGCCTGTGTTTCTGTCTCCTCTTTATTGTTAATGTTAGAAAGAGAGAGCGAGTGAGAGAGGAGAGAGAGAGAGAGAGTGTGTGTGTGTGTGTGTGTGTGTGTGTGTGTGTTAGTGATGCAAAGATGAAGGAATTAAAGCTAATTCAGAAAGGCAAGGGAAATGATAAAACATGGAGAACAAACTCGTTTGTTTGATTTTAAAGAAGCATAAAATAATTAAATATAACTTTTGGAATCTAGTAAATAATAAGTCAATAGACATCAGCTACTAGAAGACAGAGGTTACAATTTTCTAAGACTTAACATTCTTTTTTTTTTTTTTTTGGTTTTTGGGCCACACCCGGTGACGCTCAGGGGTTACTCCTGGCTATGCGCTCAGAAGTGGCTCCTGGCTTGGGGGACCATATGGGAAACCGGGGGATCGGGATCGAACCGCGGTCTGCAGACAAGGCAGGCACCTTACCTCTAGCGCCACCGCCCGACCCCAAGACTTAACATTCTACTTCAAGGAATTATCACAAAATGCATATGACATAAGGAAAATCACTTTTTTCATTATTTACAGTTTCAGGAGAGAGCAATGCATTTCAGTGGCTTAAAAAAATCATGCTGTTTTAATGAGTGGCAGATCACAAAATCAACCCAATAGAAACTCAGTCATTCTAATGCTACTTTCTTATATAAGTATTTATTATTTCTTAATCTAATAATTTGTTCGCTCATACTTATGAATTTATCTGGTATAGTAATAATTGATAAAGTCAAAAACATACTAACAAAATAATCCTGATACTTAGTATCCAATAATGAAAATAAGAAAAAAAGAATAGTTCTTAATTCAAATGGTTCTTAATTCAAATGACTATAAAATCTGGCTTCTATTTTTACTACTATGTTCTAAAACTAAAAGTGCTTTCACAATTACAAAATCACAGTTAATTAAATTGCATTAAAATATTGTTTGGTTGTTGTCTTTATTGCTGTGGTGCTATTTGGGGTTTTTTGTTTGATTTTCTTTTTTATTGTTGTTATGTTTTTCTTTCTTTTCCCCTTTCTTTTTTTTAAATTGATATTTATAGCCTCTAGAGGACTCTTCCCATTTTTTGCTTGTTTGACTTTTACCTCTCCCCTTATTTTTTCTCTTTCCTTCAAACAGAACCAATATTACTAAACCCATCTTGTTCTGCCTCACAAATTAAGGGGGAAATACTTGAGGGTACCAAGACCAAAGTCTTGAACATTAAATAAACACCAAATCCAAAGTAAACAAAACAGAATCGATATCCAATTTACTACAAGCTAGACACAGAGGGGACCACTTATACTAGCAGATTTGGAGGCAAAGGAGGAGAATATGGGATGCATGCTAGGAACAGGGGTGGCAGGAGGACATCATTGGTGGTGGGAATACCTCTGATTCAATGTCACTATGTACCTAGAATATTATTGCAAAAGATTTGTAATCCACTTTGGTCAAAATAAAAATTTTTATAAAAATATTATTTACCATTGAGAGAAAGAATATTGAAAGTACTGGCTCTTTAGCCCTATCTCATACTTTGTCAAACTTACTTTGTATTTTAGAAACTAAACTAAAAGTCATGTGAAGGGTTGCCCACTAATATATTAAAAAAAAAAAAACTAAAGATCTTTCAAGGAAAGATAATGCTCTTTTCTGTCAGATATAACTTCTCAAGGAATGGAACAATTTCACATTAATTCCTGCAAGCAAAAATTTGTACTTTGAGATCAGAAGACTCTATTTCCTCACCGTTGTTAGTACTGAAGCACAATAAGTTACAACTCAAATCATAGATATTTCATGCTGAAGCACAGTTTTTATTGGATATTACAAACACATTTTGCAATAAAAAGTGAAACTGCACACAGATCTATAAAATATAAACTAAGTATGGATTTTTTCAACACATTTCTGTATGAGTAATCACTGTTGTTTGTTGCATATGTGTGTATTAGGTATTGCTATTTTGTTCTCTATTTCATTCTAATTTTGTTTTAAAAAAGTACTTTTTGAAGGTATTGGGTTAATTATCTATTTCTTACCTTGGACATTTATACTTTTATAAATGTAATTTCAAATTTTCTTTTTCTTTCATTTGTCTATATTAAATGATGTATTTTTACAATGATATTGATCCATGATTATATTCCATATTAATGTAGGTTTTTTTCTCCTAATATTTAAAAATAACTATTATCAGACATTTCTTTCAATCTTGGGGAGGGAGTCTTATAAAATTTATCTTTTTCTTAACTCTCCATACCAATAGGTAATTGCATATGATTCCTTACTCTATAATGATTTTAAACTTGAAATATATTTTATATCTATGTTATCAAAAGAATATCCTAAATAGTTTTGTCTAGAACTCTAATTATATATATAGAAATGCATACATTTCACATTTTTTCTATTGTTAATCTGTGTAAACAATTCATAAAAAAGTTGCTTAAGACTTCTTTCCTAAGCATTGCCCTGCCTTGAATAGGGGTTTATATATTTACATATATTTTTGTAAATAGCTTATTTTTATTAATGTTTGTGTCATTGATATATATTAATTTTTAGATAGTGATAAATGATTTTATCCTGTTTTGAATTTCCCACAGAAAATTATTCCAGAAGCTCTACTGACTGAAAGCTATATATACATATAATTTATATATATATATATTTCTATGTAAATTTGCATATAAATATAAAATTTACATATAAATATATATAATTTATATATATAATTTTTTTGTTTTAGCTTATGTGTTACATATTGTGGCACTTCAGAGTTACTCCTGGCTCTGTGCTCAGAAGTTTCTCCTGGCAAACACTGGGGACATTATGGGATGTCGGGATCGAACCAACTCTGTTCTAATCAGCTGTATGCAAGGCAAATGCCCTACTGCAGGTCTATCTCTCCAGCCATCATTTTTTTTATTGAAGTTATAGGGATTGTTAAAGGTTTCAAAATTTCTTTACTTGTTATTCTTGTCTGCAACTTTGTTGTAATTTTTTAATTTATTATATTAAAACATAATTTAAAATATATTCTTTTCCATTGGTTTTCTTACTTCCTGTATATGTGAGAGTCTGAATGAAATCTCATGGTTTTTCTTCAGATTTCTTTTTCTATGTAATTACATCATTTTGTTTATTTTAGAGGAAATGAAACTACACTAAATTAACAAACAGTTGCAAGTATTTATGAAAAAAATTTATAATTTCACTTAAATGTATAAACACTACACAAATTCTAAGTCAATATTAAACTCAACCTATTACAATAAAGCTATTTTTGTTACATTATTCTGGGTTTATCTGTATTCATGAGTATGGATTATGCTTTTGTGAGTGTGTTCTCAGGCATGTGTGTGCATATCAATTTAAAAAGTTCTATCCGTGAAAATTATTTTAGTCACATTAAAAGTCATCATTTTATCACTAATACATGATAATTATAGTCTCTGATTCTTCATATCAATATATTTTGTTAGTTCTATAGGAATGGTACATAGTGATATAATCTATTTAAATTTTATATTCTCTAAAGAATATTGGTGTTGAATATTCTTTAATGTTCTATCTAAATAAATATTTGGATATTCATTAATGTGTCATTTTCATATTAAAACTGGATTACATGGGCCTAAATGATAGTGCAGTGGTAAAGTATTTGCCTTACATGTAGCTGACCCAGGATAGACCTGTGTTTGATCACCGGCATCTATATGGTCCCTCAAACCAGGAGCCATTTCTGAGTGCATAGTCAGGAAAAACTTCTGAGCATCACCGAGTGTGGCCCAAAAATAAACACACAAAAAAAACTGGATTACAATATTTTTACTCTTGAATATATATTATATGTAGCTGTATATTTAAAAGTATCACATATCTATATTTTCTCTCAATCTGTAAAATGTCTCTGTATGTGCAAGATAATTTAATAGAGAAATCTTTTGTAAGAAATTCAAGTTTTTATTTTAATTTATTTATTCAAAGAAAGTGTGTCACATAGTTGGCATAATTTATAATACATTTCTTTCAGGATAATGAAAAGCAAAGTTATTAAGAAATGAATAGAAAATAGTAGGTACAAAAATAAAAAAATAATAAATAATATGGACAAAAAGATGAAAAAATTTAATAGCAGGTATATTCATGAAATTTATTGTAGCATCAATAAAGTCGTTAATACAATAGAAGAAGGTTTAGTAAGCTCCCCCTCCTTTTTTTAAGATAAGATATACTCTTGTATGGAGTCGTTGAGGTGGCGCTAGAAGTAAGGTGTCTGCCTTGCCAGTGCTAGCTAGCCAAGGAACGACTGCGGTTCAAACTCCCAGCGTCCCATATGATCCCCTCAAACCAGGGGCAATTTCTGAGCGCTTAGCCAGGAGTTAGCACCTGAGTATCAAACAGGTGTGGCCCCAAAAAGAGAAAAAAAATACGTGTGTGTGGCAGCTGTTGTTTGTTTGCATAAACACAGCAAAATATGGGAGAAATTGAAAGGAAAAACCTTTTGCCTAAAACAGGGGGACTTTACCCTTGAAGTATTCTGGCATAATCCCAACTTCAAGCTCCAGGCATACTAGGTTGTGTAACTTTATAGTCATTCACAGTGGTCCCAGTGATAGCTCTTCACCATCACAGCTACTACTGTCAGGTCTACTACTGTTAGAGATCCTGGTCCAATGTCAGAGTTTGTTGTTTTTTTTTTAAACCAAGTTATTCCTATAAGTTTCAAATCTAAATTTAAATGAGAGATATCTTTACCTCACATTAGATTAAGTTATTCTCTTATCTTCAAGAATATTATTATTTGGGTGACTGCCATGTATTTTACAAAAAACTCAGGGTTCCTTCTGTGTTTCTCTGTCAACATAGCTGGTTGTTTAAGTGATAGATCTAAATGTGATGCTCTGCAGTATTAAGAAGTATCCAGGCCACCTCATCATGTTTAGGTCCCCTGCAGCTGCATCCCTTAAGTCCTCCGCTATCTCAGCATTCCTTTCTCTACCATATTTTCTAGTTCTGATCAATTTTACTAAACTTTCATATGGTTTGATCTAGATTCTTTCTTGTAGTTGTTATTTTCAGGTTTTATTGCTTTGCTTCATTTGTCAAAAAGTCTATCTTTTCTTATTTAATTGCTTTTAAAACTATGAATAATCAGTTGGGCATTTTTTGTCTGAGATGTCTAGTTTCATTATCCTTTATTTTAACTTTATGTCAACTTCTATACCCAATACAAACTATTTGATTATTATTGGCTTAGAATCAAACTTAAAATCATGTTATTTTCACCAAGTTTCCTGTTTCTCAAAATATCTGAGGACTTCTTAGGACACTTTCTACATAGATATTAAAAAGCTTTGTTTATGTTGACAAAATAATATAGTATTTATTAGACATATAAGAAATTTGGGAATAATTAATACAATTTTGTTAAGTCGGTTTACCTAAAATATGTTATTTAAAATATAAAATGATCTTAGCTATTTATATCTGAAAGTATTAAATTAACATACTGTAATTGTCCATATGCAATCCTATAGAAGATTTCAAATGTATTAGTTTCAGAATTTGATTTTCAGTTAAATCAAGGTGGTGTTGTATGTAAAACTATCACCTTAATCTTTGTATTGTTTCTCTTCCCCCTTGACTTTAAAGTTGGTTCTCATGCATATTTCTAACAATAAGTATGCTGGCTATATGCTTTGGTACATTATCTTTGCCAAAGTGATAAAAATGCACGGTTTCATTTGATTCCTAATATAAGTGACTTGTCTTTCATCAGTTATGCTAGTGATTTTCATTAATTTTTTTAAAGCTTTTGTTCTACCAGTATTTTCTATTGTTCCCAGGATGTTTTGAGCCACTTTACTAACTTTTGGCAGTATCTCAGATTAAAATATTATGCCTATTGTTACTACAATTCCCATTGCTATTGATTATATGCAAATTATAAAATATGTTTACATTAGAAAAATAGAAAGCAAAATCTCGATAGTTGAGTATATTTTTTTCAGAGTTATTTCCTGAAATTCCTTCTAGAAACTCTATTTTTCTCTTTTGTCTGCCTTTTATTTTGTTTAAAACATAGTATGTATTTAAATTCTTCTGTTTACTCTGTACTAGCCACACTATTTACAGTAACTTACAGCAGTAGCATTATTGGCAGTACAGACATACGCTGTAGATCACTAGGAGTTCAATAGTACTAATTAGCAATCTGATAATAAATGTAGAAGGAAGATACTCAGTAGCTCATTAAAATATTCTCTCCCCATATAAGGATAAACATACTTAGTTGAGTAATCTTTAAGATCTTACTCATGAAGATGACTAGGCACAGTTTTCTGTAATCTTCTGAAGCAATAACTAAAATGGCATTTTTAGCTTTTAAATTAGAATTCTCTTTAAATATAAATTTGTCTTAGATCTATTTGCCTATTTGTTCCTTCCATTTCATTTGCAGATAAGCATGTATATATGTGTTAGAATGAGAAAAGAAGAAACTCACTCAAGTCAAGCTTCCATCTTACATTATGTTCTGCTTTGCTAAAGTGATTATATTAGGGACCAAATGCTGGTACAGCAGATAGGGCATTACTTTTGCAGGCAGTAACCTGGGTGTAATTCCTGCCATTCTATATGATTCTTTGAGCACTGCCAGGAGTAATTCTTAAGTTCTTTACCAGAAGTAGTTTTTGAGCAGTACCGTGCAATCTCAAAACAAAAAAATGAACAAACAGAAACAAAGCAAACTTTTTAAAAAGTTATTTAAACAAACTAGATCTTACTGATAGTCTCAATAAATCTAAATTTAAATATAAACTTATTTTAGATTCTAGAATAATTTTTAAAAATAAATATCTAGCTCACAAGTTATCCAGTAAACTATATTAAGAGTAAATTTTAGTAACAATCTTTAGAATTTACAGTCATCAGTGGTGTAGAATTTAGTTAGCTATCTATTGAGGCATGCATCCAGTCCATAATATGATAGTTAAAGTAATTTGCATAACACCGACTATTTTCTCTGACTTCTGATAAAATCTAACAGTTGAAGCAAGACTATTTTCATGACAAGTGGGAAAAGCAAATATGCTTCATTGACATTTCATTAACATAATGATTGTCCTCACTCTTTCATTACTTTCAGAAAAAGTATAATAAATAGCATGTACTATCCAAGTGTATAATGATGGTTGCATTATCAAGCATGCATAAATAATCTATTTTCTCTTATTTTCCATAAGCTAAGAATAATGTCATTTGTAACTTTAAAGATAGTTCACAATTTTTAGAATTCTGTTTTTGAAGAGTCTTTAAGGCTTGGACATAGGTTAAAAAGAAGTAATATATACCACATTTAAGGGAAATATGTCAACATTTTCAGGAACATATTTCAAAAACTGAATCTTCAGTCTGCCATTAGTACTCCCAGTTTGTGGCTGGGCATTTGACATATGTATCCATCTTTCTATTCTTTCATTGATTTGGGAGGTGACTTCACTGTAAACAGTCTTCTCTTGAGGTTGACAGCATTTGATGGAAATATGAAATTGGAGAAGAATAGCCAGAGTTGAGACAGATGACTCAACTTATCTGAAACACTGAAAAATATAAGTACCCCAGTTGTGTTTTCAGATTGATTTATTTGACGAAAAGCACAGGAGAAAGTGAAAACTATCAAAAGTGATTGAGGAGACGAGCATAAAAGATAAAAAGGCAATAAATAAATTATTTAACTTGGACAATATAGTCCTGCATTGCCCACTTATAAAAGATAAGAAAAAAAATAAAAATGTTGAAGCACAGGCATTTACATATCTCTACCATGGCTATGAAGCAGGTTATGAGAGAAAGATACTAATAACATAAATATCTAGTTATATTATGTGATTTATTAATTGTAGGATGGTCTGAAACACAAATTACACACATTTTTCAGTAATTCATTTAGAATTGACTGTAGCACAAACATTTTATGGTCTCATTAAAAGTTCTCAAGATCTTATTGTATTTCCAGAATAAAGAAAATTCAGGCTGGCTAAGAAAAAAATCTAAGTATACTTATTAGATATGTGCTCAATTTTTGACATCATATATTAATATTATCATTACATTTAAAGAATTGTCATTGCATTTTCATTTTTATGCATCTCATAATGTTTGTATTATATCATATGAACTGATATTTTACTAGTTTACTCATTATAACTTATAAATGCTATTTTAATCTATGCCTTTAAATATTGGGGGAATTAATTGTAAGTTGCTTAAATAGTGTTTATAATTCTGGTTCAATTTTTAAAGCATATTATGTGTTATAATTACAATCATTTGAACTTTTCTCTGATAACAGAAAGAAAAAAATCACCTATTCAATGTATTCTCTAAGATGACTTGAGATAGGATTCTTGGATTATTGTAGAACATTGTATTTTTAAGATTAACCTAGAATTCTGTGGTAATTCTAGATTATCTTTTTATTATACACAATATAAATATAAATATGTGTTATATTTTAGAGAAGCATAGCTAATTAAATTTAATTCCTAAATTATTTAAAACAGTATGTGAACAAATACCACCTTGATTTTAAAGAACAATTTTGTAAAGCTCTTCACTTTAGAAAATAGTATTGTGGGGCCAGAGCAGTAGTGCAAGTGGTGGTGTCTTGCATGCACTAACCTAGAACTGTTTGATACCCTGCATCCCATATGGTCCCTCAAGCCAAAAGCGATTTCTGAGCACATACAAGGAGTAACCCTTGAGAGTCACTGGGTATGGCCCCAAAACAAAAAAAAAAAAACAAAATAGTATTATGAGGCCGGAGAGATAATGAATTACTTGTCTTGTATTCCACTGACATCAATTAATGCCTCTCACCACATATGATTTTATGAACACCCCAGGGTTCTAATGGACTGCTAGGAGCAGCCCCTAACCACTATTGAGTGTAGCTCCAATAAACATAAATAGAAATAAAAAGAAAAAAGTAATGTGGCCATAATAAGTATCTTATTTCAAGAAAGAATGTGTGGAGGAAAGGCTATGTCCTTATAGATGACAGTAAATGCATATTGTTGTTAGGCTTTTTGGTGAAAACAAATTAAATTTCAGTAATATTTTCCCTGTGATAGAAGTTAATCACACTGCCTGAGGTCAATAGATCCTGTAACAAGGTCCCGAGTTGGCCTGGCCATTCCTAAATTTAAAACAAAACAAGTTTGTGATAACTGGAAGAAGTTTCTTTTAAGGTTAGGAGCAATGACCTGAACACTCTGTTTAATGTCACTGCTAATGTTTAATGGCACTTGATGTTGTATTGTATGAATTCAATTTTAAGTGTAATAAAATTTGAGCTCTAAAATAAATTTTATTTATCATATAAATTATAAACATAAGGGTCCAGAGCACTGGCACAAGCAGTAAGGCGTCTTCCTTGCATGCGCTAACTAGGACAGACCACGGTTCAATCCCCCCAGTATCCTAATGGTCTCCCAACCCAGGAGTGATTTCTGATCCCATAGCCAGGAGTAACCCCTGAGCATCACTGGGTGTAGCCAGAAAAAAAAAAGGAAATTTGAGTTGTGGGTGAGAAACTGGGACATGGTCATCAGAAATGTGCACTGGTGGAAGGATGAGTGTTGGAACATTGCATGACTAAAACACCAATAAGAACAGCTATGTAAATCATGATGATTCAAATTTAATTTTATTTATTAAGATAAATAAATAATGAGGCCAGAGATAAGCACAGCAATAGGGTATTTGTCTTGCATACAACTGACTCAGGACAGACCTTGGTTTGGTCCCCGGCATTCCATATGGTCCCCCAAGCCAGGAGTGATTTCTGAGCTCAGAGTCAGAGCCAGGAGGAACCCCTGAGGGTCACCAGGTGAGGCACAAACATCCCCACCAAATTATAAACATACCATCATAACATCCAGGCTTAAGTAAAAGGTGTCAATTGTCATATTTATACATACAGATGTATAAATATTAGCAGAGCAAAACACAAAGAAAGTAAATTAACGTCAATTCAACCTATTCTGTTTTTGTAACTATTATTTACATCTATATCTATCCTAAAATTATTTTATTGTGATGATATTAAGCTTAATTTTCTACATATCTTTCCTTGAAATTTTATACACATCAAAACTTTCATCTAATTTCACATGCATAAAATATGTATTTCAGGAGACCATTGTAGTTACATAGATGATGAGATTCATGCTATTGTTTGTGTTGAAATATCACCTTTAGTTTGGGGGCATACTTTTAAATTTGTTTGTTTAATCTTTTAATACTTGACATATACTTTTTAAATTTAAGATTTTTTATCATTTTATCTGCTTTAGGTGTGATGTGGTTGAGTATTTTAATGCCAAATCAGTTTACATTTAAAATTTTATAATATTTTAACACATTTTTCTTATGAATTTTCTTTCATCAGAACTCTAAAAAGTTATGTTACCTTTTCTTTCTGTGTATCTCATCGTTTTTCTTATTTTGTTTCTATATGCCTGGTACTTGAGCTTGAATTTTCTTGATTCATTTCTCCAGTTCAGAATTTTTCTCTCTGTTAATTCACTCACTGATTCTTAATATGATTTTAATGATTTTTCCATAAAGCAATTTTCAATTCTTCTTGAAACTACCACTTTTGTTTTTTCTACTGGCATAATGTATTTTTACTATTAGTCTGGTTAACTCTGAAAAATTATTACTAGTCTAAATACAGGCTGCATTTTAGCACTCATGTTATATAAATTTATGATTCTGTATCTTTCAAATGTTTCTTGGGTTTCCTTTATGAATAATAAACATGAACTATAAAGTTCTTCATGTGTCTTTTAAAGAATATGTATGTTCTTATAGATGCTTGAGTCCTTTATTTCATTAGTTTTATTTCTTCCTGGTACCTACTAATAAACTTTGAAATATTATTTTATCAAAATAATTTTATATTATTTTATATGTTTCCTTATCTGATATTACATAACTAGTCATTTTTATTTACTAAATGTAAATTTGCACACTAAAATTTAAATTTTTTCTACTGTATCATTTTTCACATGCCATTTTTTATAATAGTGTATAGACTATTAGATGAAATAGACCTAATTCTTGGAAATTTTCATGATAAATAAATAACTTTATGCTATTGTTAGATAATCCAAAAAACTATACTTTTTCCTTAATAAGCACCTGGAATAATATCTTATTATTGTTAAAATCAATTATTAATGTAATTCTTTGAGGAGACATGAATAGAACTGTACAGAGAATTACTGAGATATAGACATATCTTATGAGAGGATAGAAATTCACAGAACTGATGATCTTGTAATTATTGCAGTTACCAGCTTTGGATGATAAGGCAAATCAAATCAAAAACTTTCATTTCTTTAGAGGACCCCTGTACACTTTAAAGACCCCTGACTGGTTTACCTTCTCCTCTTTAAAGTTGAATACATATAAACCCAAATGTTTTATCCCTTAATGCATCATGTGACAATAATGCAGAGCAAGACTAAAATCTCACATTGTCTACAGACCATGCTTTCCCCAGTTCATACTGCACTAGTCCAATCTCCTCATGAATATTTCATGCCAAGTTAATTTACTCAATAAATCGTCACCCCAAAACCATCTGTGCCTAGATATTCACCAGGGACTGTTGGGAACTTTTGTTATAACAAATCATTTTGTATTGTATATAAAAGATGCAATCAAAGAACAGTATTTCTATTAATATGGTTATAAGCAGGTTATTATAAGTATGATTCCAAAGGAGTCCATAGAGAACAATTATTTCGTGCTTTATTTTATGTACTCATTTATGTATTTTATTTGGGGTCCTGCCAGGCAGTGTTCAGGGTTTTCCCCTGACTCTCTTATAAAGTATCATTCCAGCCTATGCTCAGGAATCATATATGTGATGCAAGGATCTACCTGGGTCAGCACTGTTCTAGGTCAGTGCTTCTGTGAAGCCTAGCGACAGAAGGGACTCTATTTGGTTGAACTAATATTAATATTTCCATGTAAGGCTTATTAAGGTGATTATCCATTTAAGGGCTAAGTTTCTATCCCAATAATAATGATACAGACTTCAAGACCACTATAAACCACACTATATCACCACAAACATCTAGCCATAAAAGGACAAAATGAAACACTCTAGAAAACAGCTAATCATTTTAAAAGCCAAACTTCTTCTATGCCTATATATATAACCTGGATTGTGAACCCCAGTCTGGGTCACCGCTTTGGGAGGTGAACCTGACACGTCAGTCTGTCCTTTGTTGGTAGACAGAATAAAGCTTTGTTTTGCTTTATTTCAATTGTGTGATCTCATACTTGGAGTCTGGACCCTAATATTTCCACCTCTAATTATGGGATCATGCAATACTTCAATTCTAAGATACTTTTTTGAGGTGTGGCTGCCATTTAAATTGTGCTTTCTGGAATATTGTTGCCCATTTGATATTTTTTATGATTTCCAGTTTTCAACTGTCAAAGTTTTTACTTTGTTAAGTTTCATTAATGAATTATAGAATGGGAAATGTTGGATTCCCAAGAAGTGCTCAGTAGGTTTGGGGCACCACCGGTGATTCCTGGTCAATGTAGATGACAGTTCAGTGCAAACATATGAGAGTGAATGCTCCTCAGGCTTACTATAAGACTAGAAATTAACTGACCATCATCCAATGTGATATTGGCTATGCTCAGAAACCTCCAGGACTTTATTCTCCCATACTTGTGTAGGGTAGAGAGGCCATTAGTCTGGAATTCAATCCGGTTTTCCTCATACACTATATTATCTCCATCCCTCAAAGCAATTATTTTTGGGAAACAAACCCAGAATTTCACATAGAACCCTGTACTTTATCTCCTGAGTGAGCTATCGTCCTTAAAGGGCATTTAAAAATTAACATAGGTTGTTCCAAGATATATGTTACCAAATAGAGGACATGCCCATTTGAATTCTAGAATATTTTTCAATCACAGCTATATCTTTGCTGTCATTTGTATTTTTTGTGGGGAAGGAGGTTGGTTTGGGCCAAACCCGGTGATACTCAGGGGTTACTTCTGGCTATGAGCTCAGAAATCGCTCCTGGTTTGGGGGACCACATGGGAATCCTGGGATTGAACCAAGATCCGTCCTGGGTCAGCCGAGTACAAGGCAAAGGCCCTACCACTGTGCTATTGCTGTAGTCCTGGTCATTTATATTTTCATCTCTATTTTGCTTTGGAGATTGATGAAATGATTCTAAGAGTATTTTGTTTTAATTTTGGGCATCTAAAAGTAATTTATAATTTTAGAGATTTGACTTCATTTAAAAAAGATCAATACTTTTTTTTCTCACTGTTTACTTGTCCTTGTTGATTTCTGATTATATCTCTTCACTATCAGTATTCTATTTTTCGTTTTAAGGAGTAATTTTTCATAGAAAAAATTAGAACAAAATGAAAAGAATCATCTAATTAGTCTTTTAAAGTGAAAATAAAACTCAAACTGCAATTTGTTTTAGTACTTAAACCACTCCTTTCAAGTTGTTTTGCCATGCACTTTATTTTTCCCAAAAGGTTCAAATAACTCTCAGCTTTCACTTTCCAAAAAACGTGTCTTGCTTTTGTCTGAAGAAGACAATCTTCATTTTGTAATATTATGTCCTTCATGGTTAGATCATTTTAAGGATTCAAGTGAAACACGTAAAGTGCTAAATTAGAATACATAAAACAATAGAACAGCAGTTAAAATGGCATGGACTACATAAAAACTATGAGCCTTAAAGTATCACCCCATTAAGAAAGACCAATTAAAAAACAAGTCTCATTCTTCCCTGACGGTCAAATTGTTGATATATTGGAAACTTGATTTGAAATACATAGCTTTTATTTTTCTTAATTAAACATTGCTTTTTTTTTTCTAATACATGGCATTGCAAGTAATGTACATATCTCTTAACTATTTACAAATATCTCAGTAAATGTTAAAAATTTTAGTGGAATATATATTGTTCTAGAATTACACGTTAAATTATTTTCTGACAACATCTATTCCTGGAATGCTTAACTTTAGTAAAACATTCAACAGTAAAGTTCTCACAGGATAGACCCATAGTATAATTGGAGGGTAAATGTATAGAAATAGAGATACATATATATATATATATATATATATATATACATATATATATATATATATATGTAAGTATAATTGTGTATTGTACAAAAACACATTTGCAGCTGGGTCCAAGGCCAAAATCACACCCAGACAAAAATAATAGGAAATGAAAACAAGATAAATTTAGTGATAAAAGTTTTACTGATAAAATAAGGTTTTACTGATAAAATCAATAAAATTTAATATTTAGCCCTCCCAGTCAAGTACTTAGGAAGAACAAATGTAAAAGATTATTGAAAAATTACTTCTTAAAAAATCCAACTTTTGACATAATTCCATATCATTTTAAGCTTCTAGATTAGACAGAATGTCATTAACGTTGACAAAGTTTCTAAGACTATGGATACTTAAGAACTGCTTCAGAAATAACTATCCTTAAAAAAGTTGACACAACTAATTTTCCTAATAATAATAATCATGTGCTTATACTCTCTTTATAAATAGCTTAACCTATCGTCCAGTCCTGCTATATATTAAATAATACTAGTTATAATTTACTATTTTGTTATTGATTTACAAAAAATAAGTATTGATAGATTTTAAGTACCTCAAGAAAATTATTGCTTAATGTAGGTGTTAGATGTCACCTTCATATTAAAAAAGGCATTTATTATACTAAGGATTATATTAGTAGTTTTATAAAAGTTAGAATTTTTAAATTAGTTTCTAGCAATTTCCTCATTTGATTCCATGAGTTATAAAAGTCCACTTCTGTTTTAAATAACTATTTGATATGTAAGTGAAACTAAGATTAATTTCTTTCAGACTCAGTACCTGAGATATGAATATTTATATGTACTTTTTGGCACTCTTCTTCTTCTTAGACACTTTTGTGAAACTTAAGTATGAATAGGGTAGGGTGGCTAAATTCAGATGCAGATTCAGAAGATTAGCTTATCAGATGCCATGAGTGTCTCTGGAATACAAATTCCACCTAAATTTAGCTATTAAATAAACACTATTAAGACAGAGAAAAATAGCTATCAAAAGTTGCCCCTCACAGACAATTCTTGATGTTGAAAGTCAATTTGAAATCAGAATCTAGTACCTAAAACAGCTAGTAAAGAGAATAGTAGAATTGTAAAGATAAGAAAAATGTTGAACATAGAAGCATCAATAGCATTTAATACAAGGAAAATCAGAATTATTGAGCAGTACATGCACTGACAGTGACTTCAGAGATATTTTCTTGAAAGGTTATTACACCAGTCAGTAATTTGTATCTTTGAATAGATTAACTGCATTTAATTACCACTACAAAAACTGTAGATGGATGGACCTAGGCAGTCCCATAATCACATTTTATATATTAACTATATAGATTTATGCATGACTACTTTCCTTAATCCCACATCATATGATGTCAGTAAAATTGTCAGATTAATTATGGGCCTTCGTTGGATAGGCAAATAGAATAGAATTAACTTAATTATTTAACAATGTTATTCACAATAGAAAAAGCAATGTTTTACTTTTTAAGAAATCTAAGGCAAATGATCTGTTAAAGAAAATAGTCAAAAATTACAAATGAAAAGCCAAAATAAATGTCAACTTCAGTTTAAAATATCTGTTGATAACAGAAGTAATGAACACCACTAACATTACTTTATACTCTTCTTTAATATTACATAATAATATTTGTGGTGCATCTATATTAAATCAGTTCCCAGTATAATTATGGAATTATTAACTTGTGACAAATAATAACAATTTTTGGGAAATCATGTAAATTTGCTCTCCCTTTGTAATCTATCATTTAGAAGTTGAACCATTTCACATAAATCTAGAAGCATTGCAAGTGTTAGTGTAAATGAATATTATATTTAACATGAGTATGTGACTATCATGTGCCTTAGTTGGCAATACCACAAACATTTCTTACCACTTCTCAAATGCATGTGAAGATAAATATAGCTTAGTTTAATCATTCAAATAACTAATTGATGTCTATTGAGATATGAGCTTGGCAATCATTGCTAAAAATATTTTGCTAATTATCTGTTTCCTTGCTTGCTTTTGCTTCTATATAGTGAGATATTTATTAAACTGCTCAATCAATTTGGGCCACCAAAAGTAGAATGAAAACTATGAAAATAAATGTACATATTTTATTTAAATGATTTACATATGCTTACGTTTCTTTAGTTTTAAAGCTTTTCTTAAATAGCATTTTATTAGGGAAACAAAAAAAGGAATGGGAAATCAGAGATAATCATGATATCAAGATTTTATCAAGAGATAGTACAAAGATCAAACACTTGGTTTACACATAACCCAGTTTGATCTCTAGCACCTCATCTGATTACCTCCAGGTATGAATCCAAAACTAGCATAATAATGATAATAGCAAAAGGAACATTTTCAGGACGAGAAAGACCATACAGCAGGAATTCTTACTGACTTTACAACGTCAACAGAACTTAATGAAGATTTCAAAACATTTATAACATCAATATGCCAAATGCTAATAATATTTCTCGTTTGGCATTAATCCACATTTTGACTTATTTTCCTTTAATTTATAAAACTGCAAATTTTTTGCATATTTATTTCTTAAAGCAATTATATAAAAACATTATTCATTTTATCTAATAAAGCATAAGGCAAAATATCCTTAAGAGCTGATATAATAATGGCAAAAAACAAACAAACAAACAAAAACAAATGAGGGATCAGAGAGATGGCACAGCAGTAGGGCATTTGCCTTGCTTATGGCTGACCCAGGATGGACTGTGGTTAGACCTTCAGAGTTCCTGATGGTTCCCAGAGCCAGGAGTAACCCTTGTGTGTCACAGGTGTGGCCCAAACACAAACAAAGACAAACTAACAAAACAAAAAAACAAAAAAAAAAAAAAAATGAGATTACGTTAAAATAAAACGATAACAAAATAATCTGTACAGCAGGTGAACCATTAATACAATAACATGACAATCTCTGAAATATGTATATATTTGAAAATCATATGTATGTCAGATGTAAAAATAGAATGTAACCACCAAATAAATGTCTGATTTTCAAATGGGCAAAAGATTTATTAGACATGTTTTAAAGATTCAAAGGGCAATCATAGACATACAAAGGTTACTCAACAGCACTGATGATCAGGTATTTGTAAATCTAAATCACAATGATATAAAATTTCATGTCTTTTAGAATGTGTATTATTAAAAATACATATAACAATAGGCAATAATGAGAATCTGAAGATAATTTCTGTGTATTTGGGGGGGATTATAAATCAATATATTCATTATGTAAAAATACACTGGTACTTAAAATGTAGAACTAAA
>PVKC010008346.1:0-28219 GCA_004027635.1 Crocidura indochinensis | reverse complement strand
GGTTTTTGGGTCATACCCGGCAGTGCTCAGGGGTTATTCCTGGCTCCATGCTCAGAAATTGCGCCTGTCAGGCGCGGGGGCACCCGGATTCGAACCGATGACCTTTTGCATGAAAGGCAAATGCCTTACCTCCATGCTCTCTCCCGGGTCCCTCATGCCCATTTTTATTCCAAATCCAATGGTGTTTGGTTTTCCAGTGTCCTGTCTCAGATTTAATCACACACATACAGCCTTGGAGTTTGGAAACTAAGCTTTGCATACCCACAACGTTTAACATGCATGAATAGACTGGGCAGGAGGAATGTGGTATAGATACACTCATTTCTAACTCCCCAAGATGAAAAACACTAAAGGAATTCTTGTCTGAAATACAATGTAATATGCAGCCATGTCATTAAAATGTTTTTTCTGTTTTCTACTGAAAGTTGTTGGGATAATTGCCTGCAAGTTTCATTTAAAGCCTTCATGTGAACTGGTAAAAGCTGAACGTTTTTGTACTTTTCTACTGTTACCCACATTAACCATAGGCCCACCAGGCGTGATCCCTGAGTACCTCCAGTTGTGATCCAAAAGTAAAAGAAAATCCTTTATATTGACCACTCCAGAGCCCCTTTCCCACCTGGAAAGCCTCCCTGAACCCCAGTAATCAACTGTGTCACCTTACTGCCTGCCATCAGGGGTGTTCTAGAGAAAGTCTGATGGACCCACAGTATTTCTTCCCCACAGATACATCCTATTGTCACTCCAATCCATTTCATGGGCAACTTTCATTTTTCAATTTTTTGAGCCACACCCAGTGACACTCGGGGGTTACTCCTGGCTATGCGCTCGAAGTCGCCCCTGGCCTGGGGGACCATATGGGGCACGGGGGATCGAACCATGGTCCATCCAAGGCTAGCGCAGTAAGGCAGGCACCTTACCTTCGGCGCCACTGCCCGGCCCTCATTTTTCAATTTTAAGACATTTTTTCAATTTTAAGAAATGTATTGGGACCTGGAGAGATAGCACAGCAGCATTTGCCTTGCAAGCAGCCGATCCAGGACCAAAGCTGGTTGGTTCGAATCCCAGTATCCCATATGGTCTCCCGTGCCTGCCAGGAGCTATTTCTGAGCAGATAGCCAGAAGTAACCCCTGAGCACCGCTGGGTGTGGCCCAAAAACAAACAAAAAAAAGAAATGTATTGATAAGTAATAAACATATACTATATATAAACATATAGTATGTTTTGTTTTTTTGGGTTCTTTTTTTTTTTTTTTTTGGTTTTTGGGTCACACCCGGCAGTGCTCAGGGGTTACTCCTGGCTCCAGGCTCAGAAATTGCTCCTGGCAGGCACGGGGGACCATATGGGGCACCGGTATTTGAACTGATCACCTTTTGCATGAAAGGCAAACGCCTTACCTCCATGCTATCTCCCGGGCCCCTATAGTATGTTTTTTCAACTTTTTTTAAACACCATGGTTACAAGGTGTATACATACACCTTGTATATATACATATATATATGTACACATATACAATATATATACATACATATATAGTATGTATACACAATAATAATAAATACAATTGCAATTTTCCACAGATAAAGTTGCTCATGATTGAGTTACAGTCATACAATGTACAACAACCTTCACCAGCACATATTTCCTGCCACCAATGTCTCCAGTTTCCCTTTAATTCTCCCTATGCCCTCTCCTCTTCCTTTCTCTGGGGCATACATTTTTATTCTATCTATTTATATCCATCTCTCTTTCTTTTTATTTTTAGACTCTTTGATTTGCAGCACAGTGCACATTTCCCATCACCAAGGTCCCTAGTTTTTCTTCTATCAATGCTACCTCACTTGCTTCTGAGGCAGACTTTATTTTTACTTCTCTCTCTCTCTCTCTCTCTCTCTCTCTCTCTCTCTCTCTCTCTCCCACTGTAGTTTGTATTATTGTTAATTAAGGAGTGCCATGCATATTACTTTATCTATCCCCTTTCAGTGCCCAGTTCTCAGGGACACACTTTCTTTTTTTTTTATTTTTGGGACACGCCCAGTGACACTCAGGGGTTACTCCTGGCTATGCACTCAGAAGTCGCTCCTGACTTGGGGGACCATATGGGAACTGGGGGATTGAACCGCGGTCCGTCCTAGGCCAGCGCAAGCAAGGCAGGCACCTTACCTCCAGCGCCACCACCCGGCCCCAGGGACACACTTTCAAAGGTAAATAATTCCTAGATCATGTGGACTGGGTGGGACTCTGAAAAGTGTGATTGCCCTCCATGAACTTCAAGAAACAGGCTTCAGAGCTCTTGAACTTGTCTGTTTGTCTTCAAAGGTCTCCCAACTCAGTCCGAGCCTGTGAATTCCCCATGCCCCTTGATTTCCTGTGGCATGGTAGCAGAGGATCTGGACTGAGGCTGGCACCTGTTTGCCTTCTGCCCTGGAGGAGGTCCCAGCCTGCACCCTCCCTGATACCCCTATCCCTGGTCCTCTAGGATGCTTCTCCCCTGCATGGATTACTGGCCAATTCCTTTAGAAATATTTTTGAGGTTCGTGTTATGATACTGACATTATGCTTCCTTTACATCTAATTGGCCTATAATTGATTCTCCTTCTGCTGTGTGTGTTGCAGGCAAATATAGCCTTGATAGAATCCTCTTTACCTGGAAAATTCCAGCACCAAATTAAAGACACTTAGAAATAATTTATTTCTGTCTTTAGAAATATAGAAATTACTATCAGGGAATTTCCCCTATCAGGGAAGCCACACTATCCTGCCCAAGGCTTGACTTTATAGGTTCTATATACATTATTTTAAAGGTCTCTGATGTAGCCATGGTTACAGTTAAATCCTACAACCATTACATGGCCATTTTGCCTTCCACTATGAAGCTGTCATGAATCCTGGGGCCTGAAGCCACATGGTAACAGCCTAGTACCTAAGAGGCAGACTTTCTGGGGCCATACACACCATGACTTTTGTTCCAATGAGATCCACCATAAATTCTTAAATAATATTTAAGAAGCCATCCTGCTGGCACACACACCTGTTCTCCTGGGCAGGCGGCCATCATAGTACTCATATCCAGGGCCTCTCCTGACTGCTTTGCCTACATTGCCTCCTACTACCTGTGCATCTTCTGGCACTGCACAACCTGACCTCTGCCCAGGGTTAGGTCAAGTCCCTGTCCACCCACTTCCCATACCCACTCATGGTAACAATGTTCGTGGGCACTGGGGCCATGGCCTTCCTGAGGCCTATCTCTCACATTGACCTTGTTTTGTCTGACTTCTACATAGACTTGTCCCCGTTCCTGAACCCTGTCATCTACAGCCTGCAGAACAAGGACCTGAGCATTGCTCTGGTGAAGGTACTTCACACCAGGGCTCATAAGCCTAACACATGCAGGGACCAAGGTATATCAGAAATGTCACACTATTGAGAGAAATTTCTATATTTCTAAAAGAAGGCCTGCTAGGATGTCATATTCCTAGCATTAATGGCTGTTTCAAACACTCCCAAAAAATTTTCACCAAAAGGCCTGCTGGGATGCTTCTCCCCTGCGTGGATTACTGACCAATTCCTTTAGAAATATTTTTGAGATTCGTCTTATGGTACTGACATTATGCTTCCTTCACATCTAAGTGGCCTATACTTGATTCTCCCTTCTGCTGTGTATATTACAGGCATATAGCCTTGATTGAATTCTCTTTCCCTGGAAAATTCCAGCACCAAATTAAAAACGCTTAGGAACAATTTTTTGGAGGACCTCAACACGGCTTTGTCAACACTGGATAGGTCACCCAGACTGAAACCCAACAAGAATATACTGGATCTAAGAAGAGAAATGGAAGAAAGAGACCTAGTGGATATATATAGGACACTCCATTCCAGAAACCTGGATACACATTCTTCTCCAATGTAAATGGGACATTCTCCAGGACAGACTACATGCTGGCACATAAAACATATCTTCATAATATCAAGAGGATAGAAATTTTACAGGCTACCTTTGCTGACCACAAGGCTCTGAAATTATTTGTGAATTCCAAAGGAACAAAGAAGAAAAACTTTAACACCTGGAAATTAAACAGCCTCATACTGAATAACCAGTGGGTCCGAGATGAAATCAAAGAGGAAATTAAAACCTTCCTGAAAACAAATGATAATGAAGACACAAACTATCAGAACTTATGGGACACAGCAAAAGCAGTACTGAGAGGAAAATTTATAGCTTTGCAAGCACACATCAGGTAAGAAGAAGAGACTTACCTGAGTAGCTTAATGACACAGTTTATAAAACTAGAAAGTGCTCTACAAAAGGACCCAAAAATAGGGAGGCAGAAGAAAATAACAAAGCTGAGAGCAGAAATCAATGAAGTGGAAACCCAAAACAATCTGAAAGATCAACGAAAGCAGAAGTTGGTTCTTTGAAAAAATAAACAAGATTGATAGACCACTGACAAAACTAACAAAGAGAGAGAAACTTGATAACTCATATTAGGAATGAAAAAGGAGAGATCACTACTGATATGGCAGAGATTCAAAGGGCAATAAGAAACTACTTTGAGAAGCTCTGAGCCACTAAGAATGAGAAACTGGAAGAAATGGATAAATTCTTGAACTCTTATAATCTTCCACAGTTGAAGGAAGAGGATGTAGTATATCTAAACACCCCCATCACTATTGATGAAATTAAAATGGCAATCAAATATCTGCCCAAAAACAAAAGCCCAGGCCCAGATGGATTCATTAATGAATTCTTTCAAACTTTCCAAGAACTACTACCAATCCTGGCAAGACTCTTTCATGAAATCGAAAAAACGGAAACACTTCCTGAAACAATACCTTTTATGAAGCCAACATCACCTTGATACCTAAACCAGACAGAGATGCAACAAAAAAAGAAAAGTACAGACCAATATCACTGATGAATGCAGATGCAAAGATCCTCAACAAAATTCTGGCAAATAGAATACAATGCCTCATTAAGAAGATCATCCACTATGATCAAGTAGGTTTCATCCCAGGAATGCAAGGATGGTTTAACATCCGTAAATCTATCAACATAATACACAGCATCAACAACAAGAAAAATAAAAATCACATGATCATATCAATAGATGTAGAGAAAGCATTTGATAAGGTCCTACACTCATTCTTGATCAAAACTCTCAACAAGATGGGAATGGAAGGAACCTTTCTCAATCTAGTTAAGGCCATCTACCACAAGTCAGTGGCAAATATTATCCTCAATGGAGAAAAACTAAAACCCTTCCCTCTAAATTCTGGCACAAGACAAGGCTGTCCTCTCTCACCACTCCTATTCAACATAGCAATGGAAGTGCTTGCTATAGCGATCAAGAAAGAAAGCGATCAGGAAAGAAAAAGATATCAAGGGAATCCAGATAGGAAAGGAAGAAGTCAAGCTCTCACTTTTTGTAGATGACATGATACTCTATTTAGAAAACCCTAAAGACTCTACCAAAAAACTTCTAAAAAAAACAATAGACTCATATAGCAAGGTGGCAGGCTACAAAATTAACACACAGAAATCAATGGCCTTCCTATACACCAATAGTAATAAGGATGAAATGGACATTAAGAAAATAACCCCATTCACAATAGTGCCACACAAACTCAAATATCTTGGAATCAAATTGACTAAAAATGTGAAGGACCTATTTACAAAGAAAACTATAAAACTCTGCTCCAGGAAATAAGAGAGGATACGTGGAAATGGAAACACATACCCTGCTCATGGATTGGCAAGATTAACATCATCAAAATGGCAATACTACCCAAGGCATTATACAGATTTAATGCGGTCCCTCTAAAAATCCCCGCCACATTCTTCAAAGAAGTGGATCAGGCACTTTTGAAATTCATTTGGAACAATAAACACCCTAGAATAGCTAAAGCAATCATTGGGAAAGAGAACATGGGAGGAATTACTTTCCCCAACTTTAAACTCCACTACAAAGCAATAGTTATCAAAACAGCATGGTATTGGAATAAGGACAGGCCCTCAGATCAGTGGAATAGGCTTGAATACTCAGAAAATGTTTCCCAGACATACAGTCACCTAATTTTTGATAAAGGAGCAAGAAATCCTAAATGGAGCAAAGAAAGCCTCTTCAACAAGTGGTGTTGGCACAACTGGTTAGCCACTTGCAAAAAATCAAACTTAGACCCCCAGCTAACATCATGTACGAAGTTGAAATCCAAATGGATGAAAGACCTTGATATCCGACCCAAAACCATAAGATACATAGAATAACATGTAGGCAAAACACTCCAGGACATTGAGACTACAGGCATATTCAAGGAGGAAAATGCACTCTCCAAGCAGGTGAAAGCAGATATTAACAGATGGGAATATATTAAGCTGAGAAGCTTCTGCACCTCAAAGGAAATAGCGTCCAGGATACAAGAGCCACCCACTGAGTGGGAACTATTCACCCAATACCCATCAGATAAGGGGCTAATCTCCAAAATATACAAGGCACTGACAGAACTTTACAAGAGAAAAACATCTAATCCCATCAAAAAATGGGGAGAAGAAATGGACAGAAACTTTGACAAAGAAGAAATACAAATGGCCAAAAGACACATGAAAAAATGACCCAAAAACCAAAAAAAATCACTCCTGGTGTGGGGACCATATGGGATGCCAGGGATTGAACCTACGTTCATCCTGGGTCAGTCACATGCAAGGCAAATGCCCCATTGCTACGCCATAGCTCCAGCCATGAAAATCTCCCCTTAGAAACAGGGATTTGATAGAGAATTCTGCTTCTCACGAATCCATTATTTTACATCCAATGTTGGCCTGCCAGGAACTGATTTGAGATGTATAAATTAATCTTCTCCTTTGTAACTCAGGACTCTTTCTGAATATAGATCTTATCACCAGGTCAGTGTGTCTTCCTAGGTGGTGAATTGTTTTACTATTAATCTGTGCTTTGTTTGTAAACATTCTTCTCATACCTGTGATTGGCAAATTTACCTCATGTACACTTGTTCCACATATTATAGAATGCTGTTTCTCCACATACATTGTGTGGCCTCTCATTTTCTTCATATTTCACCACTCGTGCATCACTCTCCTCAAGAGAACTCAAAAAAGTTCTCTAATGCAAGTGGACCCCAAAAGCTAGACTGTGGCACAGAAAGGCCCCTTATATATGCTGGGCCTTTCTAGATACTAACACTCGAGCTCACCCACAGGGATCAGTGGGAGAGTTGCAGTGAGGAATTGAAACTGGTTGGTTTAAGAAGCATTTCTGGTGGCCATGGCTGGAGCACAAGAATTTAAACCCAGCTTCAGGTCCTAACTAAGCCACAACTCGAGGGCACCAGAAAATCATGATGACCTCCTTCATTCTTTTTGTTTGTTTGTTTGTTTTGAGGGCCACAAAGAGCAGCTTTCGGGGTTTATTCCTAGCTCTGTATTCAGGATTCACTCCTGACAGACAGGGGGATTCAAGCTCGACTGGCCGAATCACCTTCATTCTTTTGAACTGTAAATTGAATTACTTCCTTTTTTGTTGGATTTGTTTTGTTCTGTTTTGTTTTGGCAGTGCTCAGGAGTTATTTCTGTATCTGCACTGAGGTATTTACTCTCAGCAGTGTTCAGGGGACTATATCTGATGCTGGAGATCAAATATGGGTCAACTGCATGAATGCAAATGTCCTACCTGCTATACTATCACTCTGACACCTTCTTTATTTGGAGGGGATCACACCCAGCAGCACTAAGGAGTTACTCCTGGCTCTATGCTCAGAAATCGATCCTGCTGGCTCAGGGGACTATGTGGAATGCTGGAATTAGAACCACCACCCTTCTGCATGCAAAGCAAATAAATGCCCTATCTCCATGTTATCTTTCCGGCCTCCCTTCTTTATTTTTTAAATAAAATGTTTTTAGTCCTGTTACTACAGTTTTCCCACTGTACATGGGAATTCCAACACCACGCCCATCACTCTCCACACACACACATACTTCCCTTTGTGTGGATCTGTTTTCCTATTGTATTGCTTCAGGTCCTGTGCCTCCCTTGTTGTGTATCTTTTTTTTTTTTTTTTTTTTTTTTTTTGGTTTTTGGGTCACACCCGGCAGTGCTCAGGGGTTACTCCTGGCTCCATGCTCAGAAATTGCTCCTGGCAGGCATGGGGGACCATATGGGGCACCGGGATTTGAACCGATGACCTTTTGCATGAAAGGCAAACGCCTTACCTCCATGCTATCTCCCGAGCCCCCTTGTTGTGTATCTTAAAGTCCCACAGATGAGATCATCATTCTGTATTGCTCCGTCCTTTAAGCAGTTTCCAGAAAACAATCGCAGTGTCTTGGAATAAACCATCCTGACTTCTGTGGGTACCCCCCAAAGAAAGCAGTGGAGTCAGTGAGTGTGTGCTGGACCCTTGGAAGCTCAATTCCACTACAACTCCAGAAGCTTCTTGTACCTTGCCTCATCTTTGTAAGGGCATGTCCAGGCCACTGTGATATAAACATGGCCAGGAGAGACACGCTGAGCATTGATGTCCTCTGCAGCCTCAGGGCTTCATTCAACCCAGGACATAGCTCTTCCTCGGTTAGGCTAGGATGGCAGTCTTCCCAGAACACCACCCCAAACCCACCTGCACTGCCTTAAATGGGATGCCACGGGTTCCACCACTATTCTGTATGAGCATTAAGCCTACACAAAAGACAGGATACACATCCATGCCTTTGTCTCACACAGTTCTCCAACCCCATGACTGCCAATGGGCATGTGATGTCCTTCTCTGTACTGCTCATAAGTCCATCCTCCTTATTCCCAGTTATCGCATATCAGTGATGGGCTAGAGGCACACAGCAAATGAGCCTAATTAGTTTATACTGACAAGGGTGTTCCCAGTGTTCATAGATGGCAATACCTATCAGGACTCACTGGTTTATCCACTGGAATACTCATTATGACCTTCACATAGTCACCTCATTGGAACCCCACACACCATCACCTGACTCCCCTGGTCCTACCTTAGATCAACACCTCCCTGCCCAGCAGACACCATCTGGAAACATTAAGACAGTGTCCACAGAATTTGAAAGTATTTTTAAGCGTCCTGACCTGTTCCACCTGGTTCAGTTTTTCAACTGCAATCTATGAATCAATCTTCATTATCTGTCTACACATGTCACGAGAACATGTGCT
Source organism: Crocidura indochinensis (assembly GCA_004027635.1). Classification (NCBI taxonomy): domain Eukaryota; kingdom Metazoa; phylum Chordata; class Mammalia; order Eulipotyphla; family Soricidae; genus Crocidura; species Crocidura indochinensis. Next base: position 19,033 of record PVKC010008346.1, on the reverse strand, counting down.
GTCCATCTCTATGTCTGTCTAATATCCATCTAAAATGTACATGTCTGTCTATGTCATATATAGTCCTTCATCCTGTTATGTGTAATTGTTCCTTTTCCCCCTCCTCTGCTTACCACTTAACAAATCCTTTTCTATTCTTTCACTCTCTCATCCTGATCTGCTATTTCTCCCTATTTAACCTTTTATTTCCAGAGTTCCCTACCTGCAGCATGGACAGGTCAGGGCTGCTAGCCCACCTCACTGCAGTGTATAGTCGGGCAGGCAGCTGGGGGCAACTCCTGAGTCTCCACACAAGAGCTCCACTGACTCCACTAACAATGAATCTCTTGATTCTTCTCCCAAACACCTGCTTTATGTCCACTTCTGCTGCCATATATAGTTCCTCTTTCCCACAACATGCCCACCCCATTCTTTCTTGCCAGGCTCCACTTTTATACAATTCACAAGGAACCTGCTGATGCATTCAGTCTGCTGGACTTCAAAACCTGCAAACCAGAGCAGGACGCATGTCCCTACCTGTGTGTCATACTTTCCCAAATCAGAGTTGCCTTAGCCTACCTCAATGACTGCCAGTGTGCATTTGCTGTTATTTCCCTGCTCCAATCCAGTCTATTCTCCTACTCAAATTCTAACACATGAACCATGGACATACACCCACATGAGTGAGCCCAATTAGTTTCTAATATGAGTCCAATTAGTTTCTATTCACAAGGCTACTCCCCTTCCATTTGTTTAGACCGTGTCAGCATTTCCCTAGGGTGGATGTTTCAGACTACAAACGGCAGCTTTAGCACAGTATACTAACATTTAATACAAGTTTTCAAACTGCTTCTGTCACATTTGGAGAATAAACACCAAATCTGCCCAACAACCTCTGGTCATATGACTCTATTCCAGAGCAGACCCTTGCCATCACACAACCCTGAGGTATACTGTTGGAAATGACCATCTTTGTCCAAAGAAACATCACAAAGAAACCTGAAGAAAATGGTCACCTTCTTGCATTGTGGTAGGGTTTTACATGATGAATTCAAGAACTCTTCACTATTAAGACTGAGTATTTGGGTCTGAAAAATAGGACATAGTTTAAGACACTTTCTTTGGTGCCAGTTGACCTCATTTTGATCCTCACCACAGAATTTTATACTTCAAATCCTGCCACGTTTGAACTTCAAGCGCAGAGCCAGAAGCACAGCAGGCTATAAACCAACAACAGAAGACAATATTTCTTCTCTCACTTGACTCTTATTTTGCTAGTAGGATGAACTTTTCATTCACAGTAGGCTTACCTGACCCATTGAACAGAAGATAAGATTCATTTGAAGATCAAGTTTACTCTTGGGGCCAGAGTGATAGCACAGCAGGTAGGGTTTCGCCTTGCATACTGCCAACCCAAGTTCAATCTCTGGCATCCCATATGGTCTCCCAAGCCTGCAAGGACTAATTTATGAGTTCAGAGCCAGGAGCAACCCCTGACCGCTGCTGGGTGTGGCCAAAAAGAAAGTTTACTCCACCATTATTGCCACCCCATGATGGGCCCCCACTTTTCCTGTACAAAATGTTGTTGTGATAAATACATAATCCCAGCGTGTATTTCTCTTTCCTTGGTGACTCTATTAGGGACCTTCCTGAGTTCAATAGAGACTCTGAGAGCAACTAATCTTAGTGAGTTTCCTGATGTTCATCTTTGTGAGGTCAGCTGTGGGTATGTACCATTCAGCTTCATACGCAATACCTACTCTAAGCACGAGTTTAGCTCTTATCATCAAAGGATAAGATTAGGATTAGGTCTTGTCCAATGATTTTCCCCTGAGTCAAATGAGAGAATCAAATGACCAGTACTATTTTTCTGTTCATGTGATGTGATAAATTTGCTGATCCACATAGATTAACCTAGCCTGGGCTTCCTCAGTAAACCTCTGTGATCCCTTTAGGATCCTGTCGGGGGCCACTGCAAAAGATTCTGAGCTGAGATCTCTATGTTGGTGATCAGCTGGGCTGTGAGCCTGTAGGAACCTTGGAGAAAATTGGCTCTGCTCTCTGGAAGACTCTGGTTTCCACTTCTGCACCTGGCCTTGGTCTCAGGGTTCTTGCTCCACTTTTCCTTTTCTAGGAATGGGCGTGTTGCATCTGAGTCATGTTCAAGCCCTGTGCTTCCCTAAGCACAACTTACTAATCCAGAGCCTACTTTGAAGAGCCAAAGAGCTTCTTCAGAGCAGCCTGCATGTCCTTGTTCCTCAGACAGTAGACCACAGGGTTCATGCTGGGAGTGAGGACAGAGTAGAACACGGCCACCAGCCGTCCCTGGGTGGGGGAATAATGAGATGTGGGGCTTAGATAGGCCAAACTCCCAGTGATGTAGAAGAGAAAGACAGTGGCCAGGTGGGAGGAGCAGGTGGAGAAGGCCTTCTGGCGGCCACCTGCAGAGGGCATCTGGGCGATGGTGTTAATTATGAGTGCGTAGGAGAAGGCCGTGAGGGCGAAGGCGCTTAGGATGATGCAGCCCCCCACCACAAAGCCCATCTCCTCATGGATGTGAGGGTCAGTGCAGGACAGTCTCATGAGAGGGGAGCTGTCACAGAAGAAGTGCTCAATGACATTGGGACCACAGAAGGGCAGGGAGAAGGTGTTGTTGGTGTGGAAGATGGCATAGAGTGCACCAGCCAGCCAGGCCACAAGGACCAACAGCAGACACCGCCGTCTGCCCATCAGGACCCCATAGTGCAGCGGCCTCTGGATGGCCACGCAGCGGTCATAGGCCATGGCTGTCAGCAGGAAGCACTCCGATGCACAGAGCATCACAAACAGGTAGAGTTGAGCAACACACTCGGCGAAGGAAATGTGCTCAGAGCCAGTGAAGCCATTGGCGATGGCCTTGGGGAGGGTGACCGAAGTGTAGCACATGTCCAGCAAAGACAGGTTCTTCAGGAAGAAGTACATGGGCGTGTGCAGGTGGCCATCCTGGCTCACGGCCGCAATGATTGAAGCATTGCCCAGCAGGGCAAACAAATAGATGGGCAGGAAGCAGACAGCACTGACCAACCGCAATGTGGGGTCATTCGAAAAGCCCCTGAGTAAGAACTCGGTCACCATACTACCATTCCCCGTGGCCATCGGAGAGAGGCCATCAGAGGCAAGAACACACCAGACAGTGAATACCGTGCCCATGGGACCCGCATCAAGTGGGCCTTGAGCTCACGGGCTTTCCTCGTTTATCTGTGCTTTCTCTGCTTCTCTGGTTCACACAAGAGACAGTCTAAGAGATGGAGAGTCAACAAGTCTTGTTCAGAGGCAGCTCCCACAGCCTAGGAAAGAATGAGCTCCACCCATATTCCTCCCTGATCCCCACAGGGAGCAGCACTGACCCCCTCAAAGGCACCATGAGGACCATCTGTGGGTCTGGGGCAAAACCTACCGGCAGTGCCAATCCTGTCTCTGGCTCTGAAGCTCCTGCTGCTTCAGGGGTCCAATGCCAGCTTGCACCTGTCATCCGGCCACTCAACATCAGTACCCAAGTGGGAATGGCTTGCAGACAGGAGTGAGAGCAGCAGGGACAAGAGCTACCTGGTGGGACAGAGAGGAGAGTGCCTTGGTTTTGTTCCTGGGTCAGAACTGTCCAGAAAAGCTCAGCAGTGCTCGTCTGAACTCTGTTGATCATGATCTGCCCAGGCCTCTCAGGTCAAGGACTTAGGGTTTAAACTCACTGTATGGCATGCTGTGCTTAGTCCTAAGTGGACAATAAATTTTCCATGAAAAATGCATGTCCACGTGCATCTTACTCTTGGTTACAGAGTCAAACCTGAGGTCCCTGGATTCTGGTTTTGGGAATCCAGCAGGGCCCCCACATGGAAGGATGATATCCTGAAAACACCAGCTTGCAACGCTCACTACAGGCCTCGGGGTCATGAAGAGATGAATGCAGCGCACAGGGCTCAGAGCTCAGCTGCAGAAATGAAGTCTCAGAGCTGGGGGTCACAGTCCTGGCAGTGCCTGCCTAGCCATGGCCCACCCCTGCCTGTGCTCTGCTCTGTGTGTGAGAAGGTACTCCCTCCCCTGTAAGGACCCTGCTCCCCAGGACCTGCTTCTAATCATATTTCTTTTCTAGCTCCCACTTGTAAAAGAGGGACAGGTGGAGCTTCTGGCTAGCACCTAATCATACAGATTTGGGGTACCAATACACCTGTAACGAGCCACCAGAAGGAAACCTTTCAGTATTACGTTGGGGGTGAAAATAGGGGCTGTCCAAGGACTATGCCTTAGATGGGAGCTGTGTGCTGGGCAGTGAAGATAGCTGTAGCCTTTTGAGACATACTTGGGTACAGGAAAGAGCAGGCTACTTCTGAGGGCTACTGGATGCTCAGGAAACTGAACACAGGTAGTCTAGAGAGTTCCTGCTTCCTTCAACATTAAGTCCTCAGTTCAAAGAACAAAGGGCTGAGGGACCCTGACAGAAGGCACCTGGGGCAAGTGTCTGCAGAGATATCTGTGAGGGTGAAAGAACCAGAGCACCCCAAACCATGCAGTACAGTAGCACCCTCCTTCCTTTCATACTGAATAAGGCTGTGGTTGCCCGTCCTGAGCCTGTAAATTGGTCCATTCAGTGTACCCCAAGAAGAGAAAATGGATGCAGAGATGAGACCCTGTGCACAAAAGCCTCAGTCACCCACCTGACTCCAGTGGTGGGCTCGGTTCCAATATGACAGCAGCTGGAGCCACCAGGTACCCACCCTGCACCCTCTGACCCACTAGATCCCCACTACACCCTCCCCTGCCTCCCCTGACCCCACTGACATCAGCAGCTCCCCACGCAGTAGACACCTTCTGGAGACATTAAGGCAGTGTCCACTCTAAAACATTGCTCAGTCAGCATTTACTTACGATTTACTTAAGAAGTGAAAAATGTCCTTGTTATCTGCAGCCAGCACCACCTCTGTGGACAGCAGATTCCAGGACTACAAAATACACAGCTTAAGGGGGCATCCTTGCAAAAAGCAGTGGAAGGCATAAGCCTGAGTCTTAACCTGCCCCCTCTACAGCACAGGTCAAGTGACCCTCACACCAGGACACAGTGCAGGCTGAGGCTAGAGAAAGGACTGACCTGTCACATGACTGAGAGGGCTTTGCTGAACGAAGGTGACACTTTCCTATAGGGGGAAGCAAGGAAAGAGGAGAGTACAGACAAAAGCTGTGGGGTGGGGGGGTTGAGGAGAAGGGACATCAGAGATAAAACTGTACAAACAAAATCTGTGTGACTGTTTGAGCTGTGGGGACAGGGGAGCAAGAGACCTATCATTGACAGTGGTTATTAAATTGTTTTCTTTACCTAGAGGCTCGGAGCTAAGTTTCCACCCCTCCAAAGGACAACAGTGGCACTTGAACTTAGTGCTCCCTGGCCAGGACCCACATCCTCGCTCCCACCCACACCTCCTCCATGGAACCCCCAGTCATGGAACCCACTCACGTAGCCTCCTCCATGTGGATCCCACAGGTCTCTGGGTGCTCCCTCTTACTGGCCAAGGGCACTTCCAAGGGTCCTGACATCTCAGTCCCTGCATATCCCTGACCCCGCTTTTCCACCGAATGCTGTTCCTGGTCTCAGTTGAGGACCTACGTCTGTGGTCCCAGAGAGGGACTAAGGTTAATCCCTAGGCTTGGCCCAGCCAGCCTGCAAGGGACCTTCCCCAGGGCCAACCTGACACCCTGCCAGCTCTCACCAAAGGAGGCAGCCCAGATGCTCAGTAATTGCTCATGTGCTGGTCTCAGGGGAGACCAGCTAGTTCAGGGCACCTGGGCTCAGACTCTGGCCCCCTTGACCCACCCACATTCCCTAGTCCAGGGGTAGCAGAGGGCACAGCCCCACTGCCCTGCTCTGCTTTGTGCGCTGCAAGGAGGACCCAATCACCCACAGGCTGGCACTCGGTGAGTGACTCGGCCTCTGACTGTCCATGTGTGACGCTCCTCCATGCTGAGTCCAGTGCTGGAGCCAGCTGTGGCTCCTTTAACTCCATCGGGGAACACTGGAAGTGAGTGTGGACTTCACCATAAGGTGGAAGTGAAGATATCAGGCATTGCTGTAGGTTCACCCCACACCAGCTGAATATTCTTTTATTTCTGTGCCACAAAAGCATTCAGGACGACAGATAAGGGACGAGTAACCAGCCTTACTCCTGTTTGCCTTCTCAGTGAGGCATCCTTCATCAGTATGACAGCACTATGAGCATAGGCCTGCTTTTTCCAGAGAGTTCCCCCACCAGCATCATGGACAGATCAGGGCTGTTGGCCCAGCTCACTGCAGTGCATAGTCAGGCAGGCAGCCAGGGTAGTTCCCTAGTCTCCACCCAAGAGCTCCGTTCACTGTGCTCCTGACAGTCTCTCCTCTCCATTTTTAAAACTATTTCTTATAACACTATGACTTACCAAGTTGTTCATAATACAGTTCTCTCGTGTATCAATTCTCATGTATCAGTTCTCTCATCTCTCATGGATATTCAAACATCAATTCTACCACCAGTGTGACCGTCCCTCCACCAGATTCCCACCATCCCAGCCTGCCCCATTGCAGGCACAAAAATAATTTACTTCATCTTGTTTGTTATAACACAAAGGCAAATAGAATTATCGAAGCTTGGATCTGGGGCTGGAAAGATAGTACACAGGGATGCATGCAGCCAAATCAGGTTTGATTCCATATGGTCCCCAGAGACTACTAGGAGTGATTCCTGAATGCAGAGCTAGGCTAATCCCTGAGCATCACTATGTCTGCCTATACACACAAAAAAATATGTAGATCTTAAAATCTCAGTTTGAAATAATCCTATTTCTCAACAGTATTACTAAATACTAAAAGTAGTGTCTGAGGGTTTCTGGGTAGTAGTTGGTACCAGTTGAGCCTTTTGTGTCACTGTTTATACTCATGGAGATTGGTGATCATCTATGAATTTTTACTGTGATCCTACTGAGCTGGCACTATTATGAAAGTTTGGGTTATTACATGGCCATATGAAGCTGTGCTATCCATGATATATTGATTGGAAACAAATTTAGTGGCTTGGCATGTTGATAAGGTTAAGTTATGGAGCTGGGCTGCTTCTGTTGGTGAGTATAGGGTGTGCTCCTGGGCTGTTATGGTTCATGCTGAAAAGGGACTCTGCCCCAACCCAGCTGAAAAGGCTGTTGATGGATCAACCCAGACTGGACTATCTAGGAAGAGTCAGCAGCCATCATTTCCTTTTGGAGCTTAGTGGAGAAGCTCAGACATTTTTCTGCCAGAATGATGGCTGGTGTTGTTGGAGGTTGTTGGGTTTTCCAGTGATGGAGGTGGGGATGGGTCTTTGCTCACCCCCATTCTGAGAATACCCCAGTTTTTAGTCTGTTGTGTGTCCCACCCGATCCAGTTCAGCTGCTCATATTATTTGAGTTTATTTCTGGAGCTAAGTCATTTCTGTGGGAGGGTGATATGTGTGGTGCTACTATGGTTTCTCCCTCCTTCCTACAAATGCACTTCCCTGGCTCACGCTGTAATTCACAGGCCTATGGACCAGGTAAGATTTGACAGTTTGAGTGAAAGTCATAAGGTCAACCTACGATTTTTGTCTGGCAAATTTCCATGCCAGCCCTAGAGGCTCAGACTTCTGCTCTGAGGGCCTCTCAGGATGAGGCACGTCCTCACTCCTCCTTCCTCACCCCACCCTAGTTCCTGATATGCATCTCGGGACTGTGTCTCCAGTTTGTCAATAATTCCACCCATGGAAGATAACTATCGCTCTTGCCACTGCAGCCAGACCAGCCCCCATCACCAACATCATTGTTAGATAAATGATTCAGGCAGACATGAATCTGCCGTAGTTTCCTTGATGCACCCTACAGAAAATCATGTGGATATTACTCAGATGTCAGCATCACTATAGGTTGCAAAAGCTGAAGCAGTCATGGTAGCCTCTCTCAAAGAAACCAGAAATAATCCCATAAGTGGCTTTCTGATGTCCTTGGTTAAGAGAGTCCCCTTTCTTCTTTTTATTCCATCAGGTGAGACACACAGTGCTATTTCCAGGCCTTCCTTGTAATTCAGTAGAAGGAAAAATGAAATGAAATGCTGTGTATAAGAATTAGTAATTCTGATAAGTGTACTAGAATTGCCTCCTAGAATTGCATGACTGTCCAAACACTGTTCTAGCTAGACATATGAGCTCCATGGTTCCATAAGTGCCCAAAACACACATGGGCTCACACTCTGACACCCATTCAGAGTATATATATACCCATTCAGCTGTCAATGGACACTAGGCTGTGGTAAACTGTGAGATGCTAACCTAGAGGTGGGAATTCCAGGTATGTGTCACTTATCTGTTTAGTGTCTGCAGAACCACTGTATGATCTTCCATAGTGAACAGACTGTGTGAAATTGTGGGTTGTGCATTCTACAATCCCCAGACTGGCACTTGAATACAGACACAGGACCCAAAAACCTGAAAAGACCTCAGAGATGATGGGTGCCTTGATCCTCTAGTGGTTAGTCACTGCCTTCTTGAGTCAGGTTGTGAGCGTGGAAGCCAGACATTGACCCACCTGGCACCTGTTCTGAGCATGGTGGAGACCCCTTCAGATAGGACAGAAACAAATAGTAAAGGATCAGAGCTGAAAACTTTGAGCTGACTCCCAGAAGTCAAGGCCCAGACCTTTCTTCTACTAAAGGTGCTTTGTGAGAGGACCTCGACCCCCTAACCAATAGAAATTACTGGAGATATAGCGTGGGGGTAAGGCATTTGCCTTGCATGCAGAAGGTCAGTGGTTCGAATTCTGGCATCCCATATAGTCCCCTGAGTCTGCCAGGAGCGATTTCTGAGCATAGAGCCAAGAGTAATCCCTGAGTGCTGCTGGGTGTGACTCAAAAACCAAAAAGAAATTACTTATTGGAAAGAAGCCAGAAGGAAAGGTTAGTAGAAAAGCATATGTGAGTAAATGCACATGGCAGAGAAAAGCCATGAAATAAAGCAAGCTGACTCTGATAAAACTTTAACTGACTGACTGCTTGTGAATTATTTCTCCATTACTAATCTTTTTCATCAGACCCGTCCACCTGAGGGGTTACAAGCACAGTGCCTTTGTGGCCTTACCCAACAAGTGAAGTTTATGTTTTATATTATTTTAAATCAACAACAGACTGTTTCAAATATCCACCCCAGAAGACGCAAGATTCCCTCCTCCCTCTCTCCAAAGTTTCAATTGAGGAACAACCAAGTTGATGTAGGTGTCTTGGCAGAACACTGAGCTTCTGAAGTGAGGTTCTATGCAGTCCATGAACACTCACCTGCTTCCTTGATCTGCCATTGTCCTCTGAGAATATCCTTCCTTACAGACTCTTCTGTTAAAGGAATTCTTATATTTGTAGATAGTCTTTTTTTATTGAAACCAATGTGAATTTCAAGTCTTTTACAGTTGTAATTTAGGTACTCAAGCAGGACGTTTTGGAGTGAGTCGGGCACCTCCCCATCATTTCCTTCTTCCAGGAGGCCTGCCAGCTGAACACATGCCCCTAACAGTCATATTATAATAATGCTTTGAATTTCTGAACAACTTCATGCTGTCATACCTAAAAAAAGCACCCCAATGTTTACAGAATGGACAGCTAACAACAGGAGCTTCCTAAACCTTCTGAGACTGTATTCATGACTTCATTGGAGATGCAATAAATTTCACAATTGAGCTTGTTACTCTGCTTTTTCTTTCATCTTTCATGTGTGGTTGTGTGTGTGTGTCTCTGTGTGTGTTTGTGTGTGCTTTTGGGTCACACGGCAGTTCTCAGGGGTTACTTCTGGCTTTACACTCAGAAATCGCTCCTAGTAGGCTCAGGGAACCATAGGGGATGCAGGAATTCGAACCACCATCCTTCTGCATGCAAGGCAAAAGCCCTGCCTTCATGCTATCTCTCCAGCCCCCTATCTTTCTTTCTCTCTTTTTTCTTTTCTTCCATTTTTGTTTTCTTTTAATTTTTCAATGATGTTGTTTTCACTTATCTGGAAACAAATGTATTATGATCAACTATGTCAACTATGTGATGCATTGTCTTTAAATGAACTATTTAGCCATACAGGATAGTTCTCATTACTATTGTTTGGGAGCCACAACTGGCAGTACTCAAGACTTATTCCTTACTCTGTGCTGGCAGGCTCAAGGAACCATACGGGATGCCAGAGATCGAACCTGATCTGGCCCCTATCTTTTAATTTTTTTTAGTGAATCCAACTAGCAGAATGGTAAAGGAGAGAGCAGTTGAAGTGAGGCTTGTAATAAAGAGCCTCACTGGAGCTCAGTATTTCCTCTAACACCATTTGGATATAAAGAGTGAGTTGATCAGAGCCTAACAGAAATAGCTGATGGGCTGGCATTGCTTATCTTAGAGAGTTAAAGACACTTGCATTCCTGATTGCAGGGCCACTCACCATGAGGGACACAATCTTTTCATTTCACCTGGAACCATGACAAGAGAACTCAATCTTCTGCTCAGTAAGATGTTGAAAGCATGAGCAGCCACGAGTCCAGTGACCTATTTCAGCTAAGGTCAGTCCACCCTGCCCACACGGTGAGTTCTGCCTCACGAATCTGGAAATAAGATTGTACAAAAGGCATTTATATTTTTAATCCAGAGATTTCCAAACCTGACCTGAACTGGGTATAAGGAAAGGACCTTGAATTCTTTTTTATTACTATTATTAAATACAGAGTTAAAAGTTGCTTATAATTGAGTTTTCGGTCACGCTCCCTTCACCAGTGTTTATTTCTCTCCACCAATTTCCTCAATTACCCTCCATTCCCCCACACCCAGTCTGCCTCTATAGCTGATACTTCTCTCCCTTTCTCTCTCTCTCTCTTTCTCTGTGTGTGTCTCTCTCTCCTCTTCCTTTTTCCCTTTTTAGGCACCATGGTCTGCAATATAGAGCAAGCTATACACAAGAAGACCTCTCACACTAGCAGTCCAAGGGGCAAAAGGGGGAGGTTTAGGATGCATGCTGGTAACAGGGATGGAGGGAGGACAACACTGGTGGTGGCAATGGCCCTAATTCTTTACCACTATGTACCTTATATATTACTGTGAAAGACTTGTTATTCATTTAGATCACAATAAAAATCATTAAAATAAATGATACTGTTATTGAAGGGGTATCATGCATATCACTTACTTCCTTTCAATTCCTAGTTCTTGTCCAGAATGATCATTTCCAACTATTGTCATAGTGAGGACTCTGAATTCTAAGCTTTCTGCCAGCTGGGTGAGATGGGGCTGGAGAAGTTTGTAAAGGTGTGAAAATGGCAGGTGGAGAGCATGAGTCTCCAGGCACCTCAGGCTTGATGCTGCTCTGCATTCCAGGCTGGTGGTAAAGGTTAGATTCATGGACAGGGCTGGGAGCTGGCTAAAAGTGTTGTTATGTGCACATTTCCCTTGTACCAGCAAGCCAGGGGCAATGGCTATGGAATAAGCAGGCTGAGCCATACCCATATGGCCCTGGAATCAGCTGAGCTTTATGGGACTGGGCAGAATCAAATTATTAAATTTGATATCAAATTATCAAATTTGATATCAAATTATCAAATTTGATATCAAATTATCAAGTCATTATTGGTGGGGAAAGGGGGTGGAAGGTCTGGCATGTTAGATGGCTGGAAGGCAAATGGAACGTGGTCACGGGTGTGCAGTGAAGTCTTTAACACTTCCAGAAACACTGTAGATTGTCTAGTATGTATGCTTGCATGTATGCATGCTTGCTTCTAATGATTGAAAAGAAAACTGTTTCAGATGCTATTACATTGCTTTCCTGGGCCATTTTAACAAGCGCTCCCAGGTGGGGACTACTGTCCCCGAGGACCAGCAAGGCCCACACTCTCCTGGCTCACTACACCCTAGAGAAACTGCTAAGACCTGATAAATGGTCTCTATGCCCTGGACATGAAGGAAACAAGAGTGTCTTTCCTCCTGCTCAGATGACACGGCTGCTCCGAAGACAAGAATTCTTTGCCATCTTTTCCCCCACCATGTAGAGACTTCTGGGAAAGAAGGTTCCAGACTTATGAGACTGGCTGTCTGTGTGTGTGCAGGTTGGTGGGAGGTGACACATTGTGTGGCTCTGGACGCACTGACCCTCTCTCTGTCATTGCAATTCATGGTGCTGACTTTGAGCCCCAAGTGAGCTTGTAACCTGAGAATTGTGCTCATGTAAATGTGCTGTCCTGGTTTCAGCTGTCCGGGACAGCACATCTGGAAGGGGGCTTGACACTCCTTCCTTCATTCCTTCCTATTTTTCAGTGGTGGAAGTAGAGTGCATACAAGTCTGGGCTCTCCTCTGAGATCTGGCACCACTTGGGGATCTACGTGTGGGGGAGTTGGCAGGAGTCAAAGGAGGGGACAACCTTGCAGCCGAGGGTACTCCTCCACTGGTGGCTAACTTGAGACCCTCACCCCATCGAGGTGTGTTTATCCCTGTCTGCTCTGTTTCATCAGGAGCAACAGTGAATTGACCTAAAGACAGTTTCACTGATTTATCTGCTGTGTTGCTTTACTCTTTCTGATTCTGCCCTTAAATCTCCTATTTCACTTTTTTTCTGCTTAAGTGAGGCGAACCGTGCTTTTCCTTCTCTAGGTGGAAAGTTAGATTATTGATTCTAGAATGTTTCTTTTAAGTATATATCTATATATGTTGACTCTTTTTCCAAAAACAAGTATCCAGATGCTTTCTAAATATTTTCTAATTTTTCTTGAGTAACTTTTTCCTTAGTTTACTCCTGAGAGGTATATTGACTACTTCTTCTTTTTCCCGGTTTTTGGGCCACACCCGGTGACGCTCAGGGGTTACTCCTGGCTATTCACTCAGAAGTCGCTCGTGGCAGGCACCGGGGATCATATGGGGAACCGGGGGAACGAACCGCAGTCCGTCCTAGGTTGGCGCAGTCACCTTACCTCCAGCGCCACCGCCTGCCCCCCATATTGACTACTTCTAAGAATTCAGAAAATGTGGATGTATTTTTTATTATTATAACCAAAGAATATACTTTTAAGAGCTTATGCCAAAATGTAATAACTTATTATCATAACATTTATTAATATAACATGCCGCATTAATCTTAACTAACATACTGAGTAACCCCAGAGATGTCAGAATTTGATTCCCACCATAATGTCAGAGAGAAAAATGGCATTGTCCTCTGAGTGGTTTTCTTCACTCCAATAATTGTAAGACTCCAAGGGTTTGGTTTGATTTGTGGATCCAAAGCACCATATTTTGAGTTCATTCCTCATCAAGAGTGCAGTGGTTGGTCAGCTTAAGAGAAACCTTAAAATAGGTGTTCAGAGTCTCAAGGAGAGAAGACACACTCTGCCTGTGCCAGCCCAGGTAATAGAAGTAGAATGTGTGTGGCCAGGCCCTCTCCCATCTGTCTTTCCACTGGAAAAAGAGCAGCAGTAGCTGGAGAGAAGCCATGAATGCTGAAAAGCACCCAGACATTTGCTCCAGGAAGAGGAGAGCCCAGAACAAAACCTTACAGCACAAACTCATGTGACTCCAGCCTTTTCCTAGACCTGTGATACCTTTTCCTCTCCCTGGAGAGTTCTCGAATGCCCAGCCATGCCAGACACCAATGCCAGTGGGCCACTGGGCTTCATCTTGGTGGGGTTTTCTGACTGGCCCCAGTTAGAACTGGTCCTCTTCGGGCTCATCTTCTTCTTGTACCTCACAACACTACTAGGCAATGCTATCATCATCCTGGTGTCACAGCTGGACCCCCAGCTCCGCACCCCCATGTACTTCTTCCTCTCCCACCTCTCCCTCCTGGACATCTGCTTCTCCAGCAGCATTGTTCCCCAGCTGCTGGTCAACCTGGGTGGCCTAAATAAATCCATCTCCTACGGGGGCTGCGTGGTGCAGCTCTATGTCGCCATGGCCCTGGGCTCCACTGAGTGTGTTCTCTTGGCTGTCATGTCCTATGACCGCTATGTCGCCGTGTGCCGGCCCCTGCACTATGCCCTGGTCATGCACCCCAGGCTCTGCCGAATCCTGGCTTCCATAGCATGGCTCAGCGGTGTGGCCACCACCCTTGTGCAGTCCACACTCACCCTCCAGCTGCCCTTCTGCGGCCACCGCCGTGTCGACCACATCTTCTGTGAGGTGCCTGTGCTTATCAAACTGGCATGTGTGGACACCACCTTCAACCAGGCTGAGCTCTTTGTGGCCAGCGTCCTGTTCCTGGTGGTGCCTGTGTCTTTTATCCTGACGTCCTATATCTGCATCGCCCGAGCAGTGCTGAAGATCAAGTCAGCTGCAGGGAGGAAGAAGGCGTTTGGGACATGCTCCTCACACCTGGTCGTGGTCGTCATCTTCTACGGGACTATCATCTTCATGTACCTGCAGCCAGCCAAGAGCAAGTCCAAGGATCAGGGCAAATTTGTGTCCCTGTTCTACACCGTGGTCACCCCTGTGCTCAACCCCTTCATCTACACCCTGAGGAACAAGGAGGTGAAGGCGGGGCTCAGGAAGGTGCTGGGAAGAATTGCCTGATGGTGGGTTTGGTTTGGGGAAACCCTCAAGGTAGCTGTGAGCCCCACTCAGGGAACAAATGTTGAGGCAGCAGAGGGGATCTTCTGTGAAGGAACCACCATAAAGGTAATCACCTTGATGTCATAGCGATCTCAGAAGAGACCCTGAGGCTCCCCTCCCCCTAGGCTTCTTGAACTGTCTATGACATTAATTCACAGCATGTTTGTTTTATTTTTTGGGGGGGGCCACACCCAGTGACGCTCAGGGGTTACTCCTGGCTATTCGCTCAGAAGTCGCTCCTGGCAGGCATGGGGGACCATATGGGGAACCGGGGGGGGGGGGGGGGGGGGGGGTCGAACCGTGATCCGTCCTAGGTTAGCGCAGGCAAGGCAGGCACCTTACCTCCAGCGCCACCGCCTGGTCCCATAATTCACAGCATGTTTGAGTCAAGCATAATCGTGTCTGCTGTGTGGGTCCAGGCCATACACATGAGAGCCTCTTGCTGTCATTGAAAGGTCTCCTTCACCCCCACTGATTCCATTAACCACCAGGCCAGTCTTGAACCATGCTCCTATGTCTGGATCTTCTTGCTGCTCTTGATATCTATCACACTTTGCCTGCCCTGCCCAGCCCATGCATGTATCCACACTCTGAACCCCTCATCAGTAGTCTCTGTGAACACCCCTCTTAGTTCTTCAATGTGCTGCAGCTAGCTTGGTTGGGTTGCATTAGAGAACTTCTTTGAATTCCCTCTAGGAGAGGGAGAGTGGGTGCCCGGACAGTGAATTATGAAGAAATGAGAGACCACACAAGATTATGAGGGAGAAGGAGGTGTTCTAATTTTAATGTGAATAATCAGAGATATATATGGGGGATTTTGCCAGTCACAGGTATGAAAAGAATGTTCACATTTGTTTCTTTGCGAAGTACAACATATCTCTCTTGGTTTTGTGTGTGTGCGTGTTTTTTGTTGTTGTTGTTGTTGTTGTTTGCTTGTATGGTTTTTGTTTGCTGGGGGTCATTGGGGTCACACCTATCTCTTCTCAGGGGCTACCCCTGGCTCTGCACTCAGAAGTCATTCCTGGCAGGCTCAGGGGATCATATGGGATGCCAATATCCAAAATAGGGTCTATCCTGTGTTGGCCACTTGCAAGGCAAACCACTGAGCTAGTGCTCCAGCCCCATATCTCTCTTGTTTTTTTTTTTGTCTGTTTGTTTGTTTGGTTTTGGTTTTGGGATCACACCCGATGACGCTCAGGGGTTACTCCTGGCTATTCGCTCAGAAGTCGCTCCTGGCAAGCACGGGGGACCATATGGGGAACCAGGGGAACAAACCGCGGTCCGTCCTAGGTTAGCACAGACACCTTATCTCCAGCGCCACCGCCCGGCCCCTACATATCTCTCTTGTTAACTGAAGCTTTATCAGTATACATGGTTGATCTTCAAAACAATTTACATGGCTCTTGGAGGTTTGCAGACCCTTATAAATAGAAACATTTCGATTAATAGCCCAGAGGATAAAAAGAAAGTAAATTTTAATATCTCAAAGCAGTTCCTCTCTGGCCAGGCCCTATGTGTCAATACTGATGTAGATTAAGGGTTTTAGTTAGAAGTCCAGTTTCCCTATCAAATTTCCTTTCCTGAGGAAATAGGTTTTTTGATCGAGGGGGCTTATTACAAATAACTAATTTCCTAAGGTCTGGTTTTTGGAAGGGGAAATAAAAGAGACAAACTTATATAAAAGAGGTGCAAATCTATACATGGTAAAAGTTTTCCCAAAAACCCAATGCTATATCCTGGCCAAACATTTTGGATGTTAATTCTGATGAGAAAATTAGTTATCAAGTACTCAAAGTCCTTTAGAGATGTCCCAAAAGCAGAACATTCCTTTCTGCTTTAAGCTGCAAGGGCAGTTAGAAAACAAAGAAAAATACAAGGGGTTTTTTTGTTTGTTTTGTTTTGTTTTGTTTTGTTGGTATTGGGCCACACCCGGTGACTTTCAGGGTGTGATATTCCTGGCTTTCTGCTCAGAAATCGTTCCTGGCTTGGGGAACCATATGGGACATGGGGGGATCGAACCATGGTTCATCCTAGGTTAGCACGTACAAGCCAAATGCTCTACCACTTGTGCCACTGCTTCAGCCCCTATAGAAGTTGTTAAGTGTTTTTTGGTACTGAGTTTTCCAGGTAGAGAATAATTTGTTTGGGGGGGGGTTGTTCTGTTTGTTTGTGGGCCACACCCAGCATTGCTCTGGAGTTACTCCTGGCTCTGTGCTCAGAAATTGCTCCCAGCAGGCTTGAAGGACCATATGGGATGCTGGGATTCAAACCACCATCCTTCTGCATGCAAGGCAAATGCCCTACCTCCATGCTAATGCTCCAGCCCCACAGGTACAGAATAATTTGATCAAGGCTATTTTTTGGGGGGGGTCACACCCAGTGACGCTCAGGGGTTACTCCTGGCTATGCGCTCAGAAGTCGCCCCTGGCCTGGGGGACCATATGGGGCACGGGGGATCGAACCACAGTCCGTCCAAGGCTAGTGCGGTAAGGCAGGCACCTTACCTTCAGTGCCACCGCCCGGCCCCTTTTTTTTTGGGGGGGGGGATCAAGGCTATTTTTGCCTGTAAAAATCCTTATGTTTGGAAGTAAAAAGTTCAAATATATACACACTTAATACAACAGAAGGAAGACTCATATTTAGGTCAAATAAAGGTTTGTTACTAAGCATGAGAAATATTACCTTTGCTGTCAAAAATTTTGGTCAGCCATCTGCTCTGAGGGAAGACTTCCCAGTAAGCCTTCAGATGAGATTCTCATTAGAGAGTGGGAGGTGATACCATGGGACATCACCAAGGTGCCTGTGATGATACAATCTCCCCACCTCAGACCCACTGCCCAGATGTGTGCTTGGGTGCTAGCCACTGTCCCACACACACACACAGCTGGGCACTGCTCTTCATGCATGGCTGAATGCTACCATCTGGGGCACTTGCTTGTCTTCTATCCATTCAAAGAAGCACTTGTCAGGGCTGGGAACCAGTACAATGACTTCGACACATGCCTAGCAGGTGTGATCTGGATTTGGTGCCCATCACCAACAGCTTCAGTCTTGGAGCCCCCACATGCCTGGTGACCTGACCAGTACCACATCTTCAGGCCCTTATTGGGTAAAAATCTCTAGTGGAGCTCCTGAGCAGAGCTTAGGAAGCCCCTAAAAAGGAGGATGCATTTATCTATCCAATAGGTGCTGAGGCATGATAGTGTGAGCAAATCATGCTATGTCTTTCTCAGTCCCCAATTCAGCTCTCCAGTGTCCTTCACTTAAGGGTAGGATCTTCTTGCTTCCTTCAAGTAGAAGTTGTGTTAGTGGGGAAATCCCCTTTTAAAATTGATTTATTTGGTTTGTTTGAGGGCCACACCTGACAATGCTTGGGCCTTATTCCTGCCCTGTGCTCAGGAATCACTCCTGGTAGTACTTAGGGAACCATAGGAGATGCTGGCATCATCACACGCTGCTGTGTTATTCTAATTATATTCAAGTGTTGAGCTTATGAAGGTGCCAAGAGAGGTGGTAAAGCAAGGACTCTGCTACGTCCTGAATATGCTCTGTGTATAGAGAGAAAGTGTCCACGGGCAGGTGTGAGAGCAGTGGTAGCTGAACAGACGCATCTAAAGTAGATATCTTGTGTTTCAGTGATGAGCCTTTATCAAGTTTCTGAGACTAACCCAGTAACTGGCCTGAAATGGGACTTTTGAAGTCTCTGAGCTGCATGTACACAAACTAGTTTAGGAGACTGGGACAGAAAAGGGATTTAATAGGCAATGCGTGATTACCTCAGACCAGAGATTCAATCAAGGAAGAGGGAAATATTTTTTGAGTAACAGGGAGCATTTACTTCTAAAGACAAATGAAAGCATTAGAAGAGTAGGAAAAAGACAGAAAAAGATCAATTGCACAACACTACATTGGCCACTTTAGTATTACGTCGGTACAGGCTGTTTGCTGTCAGGCATTCGCTGTCCAATTGGAGCTGGGTCCAGATCCCTGGGACTCAAGGGACCATTGCCCATAGGGCATCCTCCTGGGGGGGTGCCTCTGAGACTCTGGAGCCATGCGTGAGTGTGTTCTTCAACAGCTCTGGGCCAGGGTCCGGTGGGTAATGGGAAGGTTTAATTGGCCAGTTTGGGCTGTGCCAAGGAGAGCACTCACTGTGGGCTCAGCTGCCCCTGATGCATCCAGGGGCTCATCTTAGGCATCTTAATGAGCTACACATCTCCCACAAAGCAAAGGGGGGACCTCTCCCTTCTGGAGACACAGCATCAAAGCCTTCTCTTCCCTTCCTTCCTGAAGAAACCTACCTAGAAATCAGGCTGAACTTATTTTCTGAACTTCAGGAGCAAGGGGTTGACCAGATTCTCAAACAAAACTCTGGCCTGCCTCAAGAATTGGGAGGATCCCTGTGGCCACCCCAGAGCCTCTCTCAATCCTACTCCCACTCTCACAGAAAA
>PVKC010008345.1:12860-28310 GCA_004027635.1 Crocidura indochinensis | reverse complement strand
TTTAGTTCTAATATGTAAGCAGTACTCATAAAGAAACCATCACTGACCACATTTATTAGGAATAGAACTAAAAAGCAAAGAAATTGCAGGATAGATTCGAAACAAACCCAGGACTCTTCAAACTGCAACCCATGCTTTCCTTTTTGGCAGTGGCTTACTTCAGAAATGTAGCCTGCCATGAAAAACTACAAAACAGAAAGCTTAATTATTAAAACACATTTATATGAAATGAAAAATAGATGTACACAGATATCTGTAGTGAATTTATTGCTACAACTCAGTGTTAATTTTTGTATGAGGTTCTGCAAGTCAGCAGAAGCAAAAGAACGACCTACTGGCCTGGTGTTATGAGTGAGCCAACATAGGAAAGCTAAATTGGAGAACTATCTTTTTTCTGTACCTGGCAAATTCTAGTTTAAAACTTGTTATTTAACATGCAAGACAATAGAGATAGTACACATGTAAAGGTGTTTGCCTTGCTTGCAGCTGACACTCCTTCAATCGCTTGGCACCACATGGCTCCCCATACAACACTGGGCACTTCCTCTCAGTTCAGTCAGATGTAGCCTCTGAGCACCACTAAATATGACCTAAGCCTTCCCTTTAAAAATAACTCCTAATTTTAAATGCTTTTGTGATGTTCTTTAATAATATATTACTGCAGTATATTTGAGTTTGTGTATTATATTACCAGAATCAATGATATATAGAATATAGAGATGATTTATAAAAACTGTACCTTATATTGTTATTACTTATTTATGCCTATATATTTTGGAGTTCACTAAAAATGGAGAAATAAGACAGAGAAAATTTCCAGGTCTCATTTTATTGGTGATTATATTTTAGTGAGATTTGTTGTTGTTGTTTTTTTGCTTTTTGGACCACACTCAGTGAAGCTTAGGGGTTACTCCTGGCTATGCACTCAGAAATCTCTCCTGGCTTGGGGGGCCATATGGGATGCTGGGGATCGAACCAAGGTATGTCCTGGGTCAGCTGTGTGCAAGGCAAACACCCTACCCTGCACTATTGCTCTGGCCCCTTTAGTGAGATTTTTATAAATAAAAAATTAATTGACTCATTAAAAAGAATTATAAATTCAGGTAAAGGAGTACATTGATTTTTTTTGTTTATCTGTTTGTTTTTTGGCCACACCCAGTGATGCTCAGGAGTTATGCCTGGCTATGCGCTCAGAAATCACTCCTAGCATGGCGGACCATATGGGACAAAGGGGGTTTAAACTGCCATCCTTCCTAGGCTAGCGTGTGCAGGGCAGATGCCTTACCTCTAGTGCCACTGCTTTGGCCACCCTTTTCACTTTTTTTTTAAAGGTGATCATGGTGGTTTCTAGTGAGGTGACATATAAGTAGAGTCCTCAGTTCAATATAAGAGAAGGCTATGGGGTTTAGGCAAAGAGAACACATCTAACTCTATAGAGATGGAAAGAAATTCTCAGACTCAAAGAATAAGAGCATTCTATTTGGGAGGTAGAAAGGGAGATGAGAAGGGCTTCAAATCATTTATAGTAAGGTCTAGTATAAGTTAAGATTTTAGGAAGAAGTTGGTTTTCCCTTTATGTTGGGAAGGCCTTTGAAGGTTTCTGAGTAAGAGAATAAAGCCTACTTTTCTTTTTATAAAATATCATCTTAATATTGTGTAGATTATCTCCCTCCCTCCATCCCTCCCTTCCTTTCTCTATCTTCTCATAAATTCCTTCCTTCATTCGTCCTCTATAACTTTTCTTGCATTCTTTCTCTTAAAAAAAAGAAAAAATAATGTGTAGATTATGCTGAAAGGGAAAAGTGGTCCTTTGGATTCAATCTATTTAGTTTTATAAGTTTAAAAGAAAAAAAAATCACCCTCCCCCATTAGGGTTATACAACTTGGGAGCTAGCATATTATTTTCTGTAAGAGATATTCTTGAAATATATCAAAAACAGTTTCTAACCTGAACCGATATTACTAAGTTAACTAGGTCAAACTATGAATTTAGTTCCACAATCCAGTCTATTTGTAATTCTGTCCATTAGTGATTTGAATTTCTTTTGTTGCAAAGGCCTACTTGTATGCTATTTAAGAAGTTTTGGTCATCATTTTCTAGATCCACTTTGGAAATTATTACATTCTTCTAGTTATGAGGGTTAACAGCTTAGGGTTACTGATAGTGTTAGTCTGTACTAATATGGTATGGCTGGATATATGGCTTAATTTGATTTATTCAATTCTCTAATAACCCTATGAGTTCAGAATTTTTTATCGTCTCCATTTTAGAATGAGAAACTCAACATTAAAAGAGGTTTGTTTCATCATTCCAAATGCTTGCCATATTGATCGACTTTAAGTCAGGCTGGCACTGAGGTCTTGGCTGCTTGGAAAGCTCAGGGAAAGCTGGTGTGACAGTGCATCTCACCAATCTGTTTATTCAAGGATAGAAGAAGGAGCCCTTTCCACTCACTGATGAGGTGCCTCTTGACAGAATCCTGGTCCTAGGAGATCCAGGTTTAGATGAGTCCATAGAGTTCCATCAAAACCTGGTGGCCTTTGCTGTCAAGGTCTAAAGCATTTGGAAGTGTTCCTTCAGGAGCTTTTCATCTTTATCTGAATTCTGCTGTCATGCGAGTCATAAGCAATCTTTGCCCCATTTCAGGTTTTTGCTTTAAAATGAACATTTGCAAGTGCACAGGTACAAGTGAGCATAGTAAAGACTTAAGAGAAGGAATCATGCCACTCATAATTTTCCCATTAACATGTGACACAACCAGAACTATAAAGTTAGTAGTAATTCTTTCTTTTAATAGACTCCAGATTTGGCCCAGAATGATTCAAGAAGAGCTATGTCTCTGATCATATTATTTCTTCCCTGTTCAGGATTTCTTTGTATGGTAATAAAGTTGCTTAGGCAATAGGAATAGGGCTGAAATGATGTTGCATCCAATCTTTGCAAGCTTTTTACTCTGATGAGTAAGAGAAGGAGTAAGGAAGAGTGAAAGGGAATTTGTAGAGGTGACTTGTGTGTCTGTCTTTGAATCTAGTTTAAAACCCTGGAGGAAGAGAATGTCCAACTACAAAAGATGTTCATTTAGTAAGGTAGTTTATTTTGGCACTTAGTTTGGAGCTTTATTTATAGCATAAAGACAATAGAAAACAAGTTCCTTTGGCATATTGATGCAATATTTTTCTATAGATTTATTTTAATGTGTTTAATATTTTTAAATAATACTTTTAAGCACCATGTTTACAGACATGAATGTAGTTGGGTTTAATATTTTTTAAATTTAGGCACTATTCTTTACAAAGATGTTAATATTGTTTTTAGTATTCAATGTTCAACACCAGTGGCAGTGTCTTCTCACAACAAATGAGATCAGGTCTAGGACTGGAACTTAAGTGTTCTGTTGGTTTTGGAATATTGTTTATAATTTTTGTACTTTATGTACATTTTCAATTATGAAATATGAAAACTTTGCTGAAGGTATCACTAAAACCTCTGGAGCACAATCTTTGCATACAGCAGACTCAGTTTTTATCCCTGACACTGAATGGTCTCCCTAACATCACCAGCAGCAGATCCTGAAGGTACTGTCAGGTATGATTTCCAAACCACACAACTAAAAAACCAACCCAAACCAAATAAAAACACATTTTTTTCTATCTGTGATATACATTCTGTAAATTATAATAAAATTGCTTTATAATAATTTATAATAATGATATTATAATAAAAGATGCTTTCTGCTTTCCCTTAGCATATACTCTGTGCTATTAACTCTAAGAGGTATTATATGTGACTCTTTGTCTCATCTGTCCTTGTTTACTTTTAGATAATTTAGACATCGTCTTCTTAATCTATGTTTTCAATATTGATACTCAAATTAGAAAGCCATGGGCCACTATGGGTGCCCATGTTACTTTTCATTGATATGACAGCAGCTATATTTGTACTGGATGTATTGGGGCCAAGAACTTGGACATGAATCTTCTGCAATCAGACCAATTCAGGCATATAATAGAGAGTACTTAGTGTTCTACTTCAGTTTTTAGGCAGTGTCTTTATATTTTGGAATCACCCCTCTTTTCCACTTGATAGGATTCTGTTGTAATAGTCTTTTTCTGGTGTTGGGAGCTGGCAAAAGCTTGTGTGGACAGAGTAATTTTCCCTGCAGTTTGAGTGACTATAGATGATTTTATGCTTCTGAGGGTAAAGATGTGAATTTTCTACCGATGACTGTCATCGATGATAACCTATCTTCAAAATAAAGCAGTGTATAAAAGGAAGTGTAGGTGAGAAGACAGCTGTGCCTTATGCTTGTCTAAAATTCAGATTCTCGAGTAAACTGGGTTTTCTTCTTTTCTTTTATTTTCTGGGTGTTTGAGTTGCAAATTGTATCATGCCATCCAAGTTATTACTAGGGGGTACTAGAAATAACCTTAAAATATGAATACATTTAAAATCTAAGGAAAAAAATCAATTCATCAGTCAAACCTAAAGAAGATATTGTTTTTATATATATAAAATTTCACATTTACTGAATGCAGAAGGCACAGGTGGAGCTAAATATGTACCCTGTAAGATCTTATTACTGGAGTCTTTGGGAATGGTGGTGGTGGTGGTGTGCTTTAAAATGGGATCACCACTCTTTTGTCTGGCCTGCTTTATGGAAACCCAGTGACAGATGACTTCCTAAATCCCTCACAACCATTATTTCCTCAAAACAGTACAGTTTGTGGCAGTACTTGACTTAAAAGCCCTCCCCCTACACACAGAGATGCTACTAATCCTGGGCTGGCCCCCAGGTTTCTTTCTTCCTGCTTCATTGGATTTCTGTGACAGATGAGAGATGGAGAAAAACCCCTGGGTGGGTAGTTGGGGCACTGGGTAAGGGGACAAAGGATTGCTTCACAGAGGATTCTATCCAGCCATGAGCAGGTAGAATCTTTATGTTCCTGGATTTAAGGAGGCCAGCACAGCCACACTCTCCACACACAGCTCTGCTGCAAAGAAAAGTACGACAGACCGGGGTGTTTTTCTTACTCTTAAATTCTGCTTTTGAAATAGTTCTGAGAAACACTCCTAGGCCCTGAAGCTTGCTTTGGGGGTGGTGTAGGATTGGGGAGGATAAGGGCACAATAGGACCTGAAATAGGTGCCTATCTCCACCAGATGGCACCCCTACTTTTTAATAGCAGTTTCTAGTTTCGGTCAAGGGAAAAACTTGTTCAAATCACTGCAGAACAAATGCAATCTTGACTTAAGTTTCATAATTTATGAAGCTGACTTCATATCCTATCTTGAATCATTTGTTAGCATGTTTCAGACAGTGCTGTTTTTATTATGGTATCATTATTATTAATGCGTGGTTCTAGCTTTCCTCCCTAGCTCTGCTCAGTCCCCGAGGCTCAGCTTTTTTCTCCAGGTATCTGAGAAGCAGCCTGGAGTAGAACACTGATTCTCTAAAGGTGCTGTGTTGGTATACTAAGTTTGTTTAGATTTCCAGTCTATTGTGGGTTGGCAATCACTGAAGCAAAAATGAGTTACTAAAACATGAAGCAAAAAAGATATCAATGTCTAAGCCAAATATGGTTACTTTTCTTCTTTTTTAAATTTTTATTTATTTATTTTTATTTTTGTGTCACACCCTGTGGCTCTCAGGAGTTACTCCTGGTGGTGGGGTTGGAGGTATTGGGGAAAAGGGGAAAGATTTGCTTAGTTCTCTTTTTTTTTGCTTTACTTCCTCTCTTGTTAACTAGGTACTCTTTCTTTTCTTTCTGAGAAAACTTTCTTAATAAACTCGCATCTGGATCTTTGTATCTGTTTCCAGGGAACCCAGGTTGAGGCACAATCAGATTTAGAAATCGGCATGACAGACCATAAAAATATCTTTATTTTATTCAAGTTTTTGTCTTTCAGAGATACCGATGTCCCATTTATCTGTATAACATAATCCAAATGACCACTTTAGAAATTAAATCAAACGGATTTTACTTTCTTGGCTTTTTAGAAACCAGGCAAGCCAGTTATTTTTAATGGATCAATTTACTTACCATATATTTGGATGCAGTTTCATTGTGTTTTACATAGATCCTTGCTCTTATTTTTATTACTTCCTTGATTTGAAAATGTAGACTCATTTGTTTGTCCTAAGGGAAGGCAAATGTAAAAGCTTTTTTTTTTTTAAAGGTTTGAAGCATGACTCAAATGAGACTTTTGAATTTTTCCTTTCAGATATTTTACCGATGTCGAGCATGTTCCCAGAGAGACACTCTTGTTCATTCTGGGTCAACCAAGCCACACAGTTCAATGCTGGGACTTACTATGTGACAGGAATTTATAGGGCTGCACTTAGCATTACTGGAAATGGGATAGGACTTGCATATTAAGGGATGAAACTACAGGTCTTGCACTTGCAATGCACATGTGTCTGACCCTTGAATTATTTCCCTGACCCTTACTCTCCTTGTTGTTTTAAAAACAACACCATTTATCTGCTTTGAAGTGTACCTTCTTTGTCCTTTCTTCCCCCCAACCCAAGTCAAGAATTGAAATGATTTGTAATTATTTAGTTCTACTTGGAACCAAACTATAATGAAATGGATGTCAGAGAGGTAGCACAGTGGTAGGGCATTTGCCTTACACATGGCCAACTTGGGTTGGTCCCTCGAACCTGCAAGGAGTAATTAATTTTTCAGTACAGAACGGGAGTAAATCCTGAGTGTCACCAGATGTGGCCCTAAGACAAACCAAAAAGATAAAAAAATCTATTATGAAAGACAATATTTTTTTTATTTTTATTTTGACCAAAGTGGATTACAAATTTTTCACAGTAATTTTTGAAAGATATTATTTTTAAGTGAAACTAATGAAAGCTATGCTGAGTATTAAAATGGAGAGGAATTTCAATAACTTTAAAATATAGATGCTTTGGGGGGCCCGGGAGATAGCATGGAGGTAAGGCGTTTGCCTTTCATGCAAAAGGTCATCGGTTCGAATCCCGGTGCCTCATATGGTCCCCCGTGCCTGCCAGGAGCAATTTCTGAGCATGGAGCCAGGAGTAACCCCTGAGCACTGCCGGGTGTGACCCCCCAAAAAATATAGATGCTTTGTTTTGTCAGTATTCCTTTGTTACATATACATATTATTACGAAAAGAAATTTGATCATTTAATTTTCACAATGTTGAAAGCAGGAATTTTTTCTTCTTATTTTAAAAAATTTTGAAGGTGGTATAGAGAGATTAAAATACTTTTTTTCAAGGCTTTCAATTAGTAAACAATAGAAATTGTATTTGAATGAAGATCATCCTACCAACCCAAAACAAAACTCTACAGTTCAACAAAATTGGGTAACTAAATATTTGTGTGCCGATCAGCTTTAATGAAGGGTCAACAAGTATGTAAAATCGATATGTTCATTTGGTACACAAACACTATTGTTTAAGTTCTTATAACACTTTAAAGAAAAGTCACGTAAATCTCTCTAGCCATCTTGTTTAACAATAGCTACCATTTATTGATTTGTTTCAGGCCACTTACATCCAACTCTCATTTAGTCTTTACAAGATTTCTGAGGTGGCTATTATTAACCTTATTTTATATAGAGAGCAGATGGAGTGGCACAGAAGCTTCAAATAACTTGTCCAGTGTCACATAAATAGTAAAGTGTGGGATTTGGACCCAGAAACTCATGTGCTAAACTGCTGTGCTCCTTCTTGCAAATGTTTAGTTAACATTTCCTTAGGGAGAATGCAAAGTTGTTTGGCATTCATCTGAAATCAGTGGATGGGAGGGAGCACAACCACTGAAGGTAGGACTTCTGTAAAATAATTTTTGCACATTGATGTTCAATACCTTTAGGAAAAAAGTGAAGCCAGAGGTATGACAGTAGCGTGGCTTGATGTTAAGCACTTTTTCTTTTTATCCCACTGTTTTCACCAGCTTCAGTTCCCTTTCTTCTGCTTACCTGTAAACAAAAACATAGCTCACCTTTTTTGGACTGGGTTACTAAGAAATTTAGAGTTCATCACAGCCAGGTGTTTCTCTGCACCTGGTGTGTCTCCTCTGCAGAGCAAAGGGGTTCATAGACAAACACAACAGGACTCATTGTAGACCACACAATTAATCATTCTGGGTTTCTGATTTGTTTTTTGAAATTTGCTATGCTCCTGTAATGGGAAAAAGACAGCTCCATTTATCACACGATACCTCATGCTGTTCCTCAGCAGCCTCCCCTGGGTCCTTCACGATCCCCAAACTTCAGAAACATCTGCTGTGGATACCATGGTAGGGTTTCTTCACATTATATTCTTTATTGTCGCACCTTTCTCAGGATCTTGATTTTAAGCTCACCTAATGTGACAGAAGATTAAACTAAGTCTTCATTGCCAATGAACAACTATTAATTTTGTTATTTATGGTGGCATTCTTAGGTTTTTTTTTTTTTGCTTGTTTGTTTTTGTTTTTGAGGGGAGCACACCTAGCTATACTTAAGGGTTACTGTTGGTTCTGCATTCAGAAATTACTTCTAGCATTCTCAGGGGACCATTTAGTGTGCCTGTTATCAAACCTGGGTTGGTCATGTGCAAAGCAAGTACTCTCCTCTCTGTGCGATCTCTTAAGCCCTGCATTTATAGTTCTTTGCCAATGGCTGGTTATATTTGTGTGCATGACTTATTGTAAAAAGATTGCTGAATTGGGAATTAGTGTTGCTGGAATTTGATTTTGGCAGTTTAGGGACTAATCTATGTTTTGGGGTTTTTCTAGAAATCAAGAGGCATGGGGATCACATCTGAGCCTCTTGCATACAAAGCATGTGCTTGCATGAAGATGCCTCTCCAGCCCCAGAGCTATATATCTTATCCTTTGGCATTGGACATTAGAATTAGATGAAATACACAATATACCAACTGATGTACAGATTATGTCCTCACTAGATGAATTCAATTAGAATCTTTATAGAAGGAGCTTTGGCATGGTTATTAAAGTTTCCTAATGAATTCTAATAGGACTCAGCTTTGAGAACCACCAACCCAGGCTACGATATTTTGAATGTCTCTTTAATCATTATTATGCATATATTATAGGTAGGAAACATTTATGAATCATATATATGTCCTCTAGATGGGATAATTACCATATATAAAAAAGACTATTTAGTCATATCTATTTAAAATTGGATTGTTTTATGTTATTGAGTGGTATTAATTCTTTACTTATTTTGGATATTAACCATGCAAGTATGTGGTATGCAAAAGCTTTCTTTCATTCTGTAGGCTAACAATTCATTTAATTGACTTTTTGCCTCTTTCTGTTTGGATAAACCCAGCAATTCTGGGGCTTACTCTTGGCTCTCTGCTCAGGGATCACTCCTGGCAGGGATTAGGGGATCATTTGGGTTGCTGGGGATTGAACCAGAGTCAGTCATAAACAAAGTAGTCAATTTACCCACTGTACTATCACTCAGGGTCCTGGTTTTGAAGAAGATTTTTAGTTTGATGTCATCCAGCTGTTAACTTTTACTTTTGTTCTTTCTTTTGTGTTATAACTTGGAAATAATTTTCACTACCCATGCTGAGGAGCTTATTATCACTTTGCTTTTATTTAGAAGTGTTGCTATATTGGGTCTGTTTAAATCATTTTCTTTTATTTTTGATTGAGATTCTGTGATTTATAATACTGTTAATGATTTTCATGCACATAATTCCAATAGTTCACCCATCATCAGTGTAATGTACTTTATATTTAAATAATTACTCCATTTTGAGTTTATTTTATGAATGGTATAAGCTAGGATTTCAGTTTTATTTGTCTGCTGTGCATGCCCACATTTTCCAGTGCCTTTTTTAGGAAGACCATCTTTTACTCCTTGTTGTTATTTTGCTAGTTTGGGTGTAAGCGCACACAGTGGTGCCAAGGTTTCTTTCTGACTCTCTGCTCAGGTATCATTTATGAAGGCTCATGGTACTGCGTGTGGTGTCAGGGATTAAACCTGGGTGCACTATGCAAGGCAAGCAGTCTACCATTGCACTATTACTCTTCTCCCCACCCCCTGTATTCTTGGTTCCTTTGTCAGATATTAGTTAATTTATGTATAGAAGGTTGATATGATTGCCTCAGCTATCCTAACCCTTCTTTGGCTTAAGGAAGTATATCCAATATTAAAAAAGCATTTTGCTTAGCTCAGTCCAGGTGAATTTTGATGATCAATATTCACTTCATCTAAAGAGGTTAAGTGGTAAACTAGGTTATCTAAAGTTGTAAACTTTAGAGAAAAAGCTTAAGTGACATGCTAAAAAAAATAAACCTCAGGCTCCATGATATTAGTTTTCTGATGGTAGAGACAGAATAAATCAAATTTTATGCCTTATTTATTTTAGCAATATTTCAAAAAGGTCAGGAACTAAGAGCTAGTAGGTGATCAAGTGGGAGTTTTCAGGGAGAATAGAATGTACTTGTCTTGAACAGGTTCTTCATAACATCTTTAGATTTAGATTTTGAAAAGTAGAAGGAAAGAGGACCCAGCGTTAGGTTGGCAGATTTATCAAGCTGAGCTGTGTCAATTGTATTATGCTGTTTTCCAAGAAGACAGTAGAGCTTGTGAAATTTAACAGTGTCTGTCACCACTTGACATATTGGCTAAAACAAAAGCAGATTGAGGAAATGACTCACAATAGTTAATTGTCTCAATAGTCAGTCTTTCCCATCTGCATAGTGTGTTGAATTTGATGACATCTGATGGGGAACTTGTAGAAAATAATCGCACCAAATTGTTGTTAAAAAACAAACTCTCTCTGCGTTTTTTAGATGCAACACGCCAGTATTTGAAATCTCCATTTTTTTTTTTTTAGCTTAGGTAAGACCATAGACTATATTGACTTAGGGAACAGGAAAAGAAAAGCCTGGACTTTTGTAAGAAAGGGGGATAAAGCTTCAGTGGATAATAGCTCAAAATCTTTTTCATCTAAAGAATGGATTAAGCATTTTGGCTTTGATAAAACTCAAAAGCAAAGGGAGAAATTATTCAATATTTCACAAAGAACCAAATTCAGGATGATATATGCAGAAACATAAATCTTCTGTTATCATATGAAGACACAGCACATCTGCTTTAGAATCTATGGTGCCATTCAATTAAAAATTCATCACTTTTTGATGGAAAACCATTAATTTGCAACAGTTGGATGTACAGTTTTGTGGGTTAAGTTAATCTCTGATATAATGCAGGACTTCTTACTGTACTTAATTCCTTTGTAGATAGATACCTAGCCAAAAGGTACAAGTTCTAGGTACTAAGTTACTGACTTATCTGACCTAAAGAATAATTTTAAAGTATAGGGGTCTGAATGTTAGGTAAAAAAAAAGGAAATTTTCTTTTTGGAGATCTGACAATGGGGATAAAGCTTAGCTCCATGATCACTGATTATTTTGGAGAAATTCTAGTATTCGTTTTCTTGTGACCATTTACAAACAGGTCTACAAAGCAGTGACATTTGAAACAATTTACAGAGGATAAAGAATTAG
Source organism: Crocidura indochinensis (assembly GCA_004027635.1). NCBI lineage: Eukaryota > Metazoa > Chordata > Mammalia > Eulipotyphla > Soricidae > Crocidura > Crocidura indochinensis. The sequence continues at coordinate 16,798 of PVKC010008345.1, read as the reverse complement.
AACTGTCTTTCCAATATAGAGAGATTTCTGTGGTGCTATCTGTAAGATGAGTGCTATATATTTGTATTTAATGGAAACTTAAAAATAAATTGGCTATAAAAAATTCAAGTATCCTGCTTAATAAAGGACAAAATACACCCAAGATGAGATTTTGAGACTTTGAAAAGTTGTGATTGAATATACATTATACCCCTGGAATATCCATAGAATGCAGTAGCATGAAACCTAAACTGATAACCCAATTGTAGGCAGTCTGTTGCTCACAGTAACTATTTTAATACAGAACTGAAGAAATATCTGCCCTGGGAGGAAATAAGCTCCCACCCTTTCCTCTGGGAGATCTACGAAATGTTGACATTTTATGTTTATAGAGTGAGGCAACTTTTTTTAGTCTGGGATAGGTATCCCAATTTGTGAAAGATTACCAGTTTTGTTTGTTTGTTTTGTTTTGTTTTTTGGCCACACCCAATGATGCTCAGGGGTTACTCCTGTCTATGTGCTCAGAAAACGCTTCTGGCTTAGGGGACCATATGGGATACTGGGAGATCTACTGCAGTCTGTCCTAGGCTAGTGCAGGCAAAGCAGATGCCTTATTACTGGTGCCACCGTCTGGTCCCTACCAGGTGGTTGTATATTTATAATTTTGATTTTATTTAGTCACTTTTGGTTATGAAGATGACTGGGTTTCAGGCATATAATGTCAACACCAATACCTTGACCATTGTCTAATTCCCTCCACTAATTCTTCATTTCCCTTGCAACCAAGGGAACCTTAATTTTTGTTTTTGTTTTTTTTGTTTGTTTGTTTTTGGGCCACACCCAGTGATGCTCAGGGGTTACTCCTGGCTATGCGCTCAGAAGTCGCTCCTGGCAGGCACGGGGGACCATATGGGAACCGGGGGATCGAACCGTGGTCCGTCCTAGGCTAGCGCAGGCAAGGCAGCAGGCACCTTACCTCCAGCGCCACCGCCCGGCTCCCGGAACCTTAATTTTTTAAATTGAATCACAGAGATACACATGACAAACTTTTTCATCATTGATTTTCAGTCATACAATGTCCAACTTCCAACATCCCTTCACCAGTGCGCATTTCCTACCACAATGTCCCCAGTTAACTCCTGCCTTCTCCTGTTCTCCTTATAGCTTGCCTCTATGGCAGACATTTTTCTTCTCTCTTTATTTTCTTTAAAGACACTATGGTTCCCAATATTATTACTAGAAAGACTCATGAATTTCACTTTACCTCCTTTCAGTACCCAGTTCTTTTCCAAAGTGATGATTTCAATTTATCATCATCATACTGGTCACTTTTTTTCCCTAAATGCAGGCACTTCTTACGCTTTGTGGCCAGCTTCCTACTCTGACCCAATTCTCCTTTTAAATAATACTTTTAAATAACACTCTTAAAATTTGTCACTGCTATTACTGATAGGATTTCATGCATTTTGCCACTTTTGTGCATGCCCTCATCCTACCAGTTGATCATTTTCCTCCACTATTGTATAAATTTTTATTCTTGAAAACAATTGAACTATAAAAGATGAGTGGCATCCTGGAGGCCAAGGTGTGGTCAAAAAAATTCCCAGTATCTCCTTTGAATGCTTCCACCACACAGGGTCACATTTATATTTCCTTAGAGGAAAACTCCAAAAATCTAAATATGAAAGAATCAATACTCAGAAAATGAGGATTCTATCCCAACAAGAAGCTATAAATATACGAATCTAAACAGTGTCCCACTCCTTTGGATGCTCCAGAATTTAGTTATCCCTCAGCTTAATATAATGAGCAAATAGATTTTCTTTCCTGCTACACAAGAGATCTTTTAGTTTTCATGGTCTCTCTCTAAAACTGTCACCAAGTAAAAATCATGAATCAGAAAGAACATTAGTGAAATAATTTTGCTCATGTTGACAGGTGAAAGCTGAACATTTTTTTCTTGCCCTTTGAATTCCATTTCATATTTCTTCACGTGAAAGTGACTTTCTCCCACCCACCCTGGATTTATGCTAAGCTGAGCAAGCAGTTCTGGTAAAATTAAGCCCATGTATAAACAATAGATTTGGACAGATCAATTTTTGTCCTAAACTCCATTAGAATTTTCTTCCCTCTTCTGCGATATTACAATTTCTGATTCTTTGCTTCTTCTAACCCACTTTTATATTGAATATCACATTGTGCAAGGGTAGGCCAAATTGATATTGGTGCATACTGATTTCCTTGCTTAGGAAAAGTGCTGAATTCAAATTTGAAATATTTGGACTAAACAAAACTTTCTGTAAAAGAATACAAGGAAGTAAAATCCAGAAGTCATGCTTGCATATCTTTAGTTTTTCCTTTCTTTTCTTTTCCTTTTTCCTGATAGAAGGATAAAAAAACATTTGAGTCTGAACCAGTCCTAAGAAAATAAGTATAAACTGCATGAAATATATGCATAAGATGGGCCTAGGGAGCGGATCAGTATATTTCAAGAAATTTCTATAATTAGAGTAAGCACAAGTGACTTTACTGCTTAAGTCTATCACTGGAAGAAATGATGTGACTAACCATAAAGGACAAAAGAAAGATTAAGAAGGGTCGCTTATGTAAATATCTGTATTCATTTACTGGCTTCATTTTATTGAATAACTACAGCTGCACAAGGAAGTACTTTTTAGTAGTTTTCCATTTCGGCATCTTCTCAGTAAGAAGATACTGAGGTTTAGAATAGCTAATAAATTTGCTTATTCTTTAGAGTTATAACATAAACCTGAATTTTTTCATTTTTAAACTGTCTGTACTATTCTATGTTCTGTAAATAAAGTAGCTTGTTTGGGTTCTGTGTACATATTCTTCACAAGATGGGACAAAAAGCTTAGGATGAACTCAGGTCCCATTGTAGAACTGAAAAAGAGCTTGGAACTAGGAAAAATTTAGAATTGTGTAAAGAAAGTATATTGATGGAAACAACCCAGATGCCCCCAAACAGATGAGTTGCTAAAGAATCTGTGATACATAATGGAATACTATGCAGGAAAAATTAAATAGAAAAATTAAATAATGACATTTGCTTATACATGGATGGATATGAGGATTATTATGATGAGTGAAGTTAGCCAGAGGGAAAAGGATAGACATAGAATAATATCACTCATTTGTGGTATATAAAAAATGATATGGTAATAATATCCATAGACATCAGAGATAAAGGTCATGAGGTCAAGCCCAGGGTAGAAAGCTCCACACAGAAAGCAGTGTGTGTTGCTGGAGTATAGAATTGTCTACCAGGACAATGATAGATGGAACTGATCACTCTGGACAAGAATTTGTGCTAAGAGTGTAGAAACTAATAAGTAAGGCGCCCCTCCATAGACAATAGTTCAAACCACAGTGCCAAAAAAGAAAGCGAGACAGAGACAGAGACAGAGAGACAGAGACAGAGAGACAGAGACAGACACAGAGAGAGACAGAGAGAGGAGAGTGAGAAAAGAGAAAGAGAAAGAGAGAAGCAATTTGCTTGTCCTAGAGCAAGTCAAGGGTTGGAGGACAGGAGGGAAACATGAGCCCTCAGTGACAGGAAGGGTGCACTGTTGCACTGTTGCACTGGTGGCCCTCCGTACAACATTTTGTGTCCTGCCCTAGAGGAATCTTTTTTTGTTTTGTTTTGCTTTAGTTGTTTGGGCACACACCCCCATCCCAATGTTCAAGCCTTTGCACTCAAGGATCACCCCGACTTTGCCTCCTGCGGCCCCCAGGTAAATGGAGTTTGAGACCCCTTGATTGTATGAGTAAACCCAACAATGATTAGGGGCCCGGGAGATAGCATGGAGGTAAGGCATTTGCCTTTCATGCAAAAGGTCATCGGTTCGAATTCCGGTGCCCCATATGGTCCCCTGTGTCTGCCAGGAGCAATTTCTGAGCATGGAGCCAGGAGTAACCCCTGAGCACTGCCGGGTGTG
>PVKC010008345.1:0-12760 GCA_004027635.1 Crocidura indochinensis | reverse complement strand
AATTCAATATTTTTCAGAAGCAAAAAGTACATTGATCATGGGATAGTATTACTTGACTAGAATAAAATTGGACAGTGATTTAGAAGCGTGGCACTCTAAAGATGAACTGGGTGTAGAGGACATGTTATTAGTAATTTGGTATAATCATGTGAACACTTTTTGTTTTGTTTTGTTTATGGGCCATATCTGGCTGTCTCATGGGTCAGTCCTGGCTCTGTGCTAAAGGTTCACTCCTGGCAGTGTTCAGGTGACCGTATGGCACTGCCAGAAATTGAACGAGGGTCAACTGTGGAGTAAGGCAAATGCCTTACCTGCTATACTATTGCTTTGAGGCCCAATATGTATACTTGCTTAGAAATTTTGTATGCACTTATAATTTCTCAAGTGATATAAATTCTATAGATGTCTTTAATCATATGACTCAATATCACAGTACTAAACATTAACTCAATTTTAGGGTGTAAGTTAAACAGGGAAAGATAGATTTTACTAGATGAAAAAGAATATGATTATAGTTTATAGCTTTCAGGCAACAAACTTTGAAAACTCAAACTCCAAAATCCCCTTTCCATTTTCAACACATTTGTCCTTTAATTTTGAAAGTCTCAATGTTAGTCTTAATGATATTAAGTGTCTCAATATGCCATGATTGTCCCCCAAATATCAATGAATGCATATATTTTAAATAGGAGATGGTGGCAAAGCAGACCTGTATATTGGGAAAAATTTTCATAGAAGTCAAAAAGCATTTATATGTGTGTGACCTGTGCTTATTCTTCGTTTAGGGAAAGGACTAGCCTATGAAGAACAAAGAAACACATTTAAAATAATGTCTTTAATATATTGGAAAAAAGGAACTTTTCCTTAGTGTATTTCTTATTGTTTCATTTTTTCTTTCTCAATAAATATAAAGCAAAATAAAAGGGTACTGCTTTTATATTTTTAATTTCCCAGTAGCATTTTGTATTAGAGAAACAATTAATGAAAAATTATAAGCAGTTGAAAGTTTTCATTTAGTTATTTAGTCATTTTTTATAAAATATCACTGTACCTTAGTGTATTTGTGTGTGCATACATGTTTAGTGGGCATAAATATACATGTGATAGCTTTTGATATTACCTTAAAAACACTATCTGTTGATGTCTAAAATATGGGGTAATATATCAAGGGGTATGTTATTCTACTTCTGTGACACAATGTTAAATGTAAAATTCACCAGTTAAGTCACCTTCACTGTTAGGTTCATCTATAACATAAATAAGACAGTGAATTCTAATAACTGTTATTGAACTATTTCTTTAACACATTGAAAATACAATTAGAAATAAAATTCTATCCTCAGTTATAAGAGATCATATTTTTTAAAGAGCAGAGAATATTCTGCCTAGAAAAGTTACATAGTATTTTCCCAAATGTTTCCCAGACTAATTCAGACCTTGGAGTTTCAGGTTTAAACAACTTAGAGACTTCATAAAGTCTATAAAGTATATCTAATGCTAGTTTCTGAGAAGCACTAAAATGCTGAAAGGCATACTACTGGTGCAAGAAAAATGAGAATTGGGGCAGGTGGAGAAGAATAGGTAATAAAGTACACAGCTGTGACTTCATAGCTGAACTACTTTCTAGCAGGCATTCTTATAATCAAGTTAAATATATACTGGTAAGCTTAACTCAGCAGAAAATTTTAGGCAGCTGTTGGCAATGGGAATAATATAGCAAGATAAGTAAGATAGTTTCTCTCTTCAGGGTGATAATAATATAGGATATAATGTCCATATCTTAGTTCTGCTAGAGGACTTAGTGACTAAATGTAGAGTGGAAGAGATGAATACATACTCACAAATAACAGTATTGTGTGACTGTAATGTAATTTCTCCTAAGGTGCATATCAGAGTTCCACCAGAGTCAGATCTGGGCAAAGAAGACATAAAATACGTGAAATATGTCTCTTTGGTGTATGATTGCTTGCTATATTAATGTACAATATGGACTAGAGATGATTATACCAACAGGTATGTTTTAGAAAGTAAGTTTATCATGATGTAAGCTGTATTGCAGAGGAAAGAGATATACCATATCATATAAACAGATCTAATAAACAAGAAAAAAAACAAAACTTGGACAGCATATGATCTTGCTACATAAATAAATTCCTACACAAAAATCATGTTGGAAAATGAATTCTTATTCATACTCTTTTATTTATTTATTACAATTTATTTTAAGAACTGTGGCTTAAAATACAGTTAATAATAGGGCTTTGGGAATAATACAATTCCTTACTGCACCCTTACAAGATGTCCACTTTTCTCTAATAAATCCTAGTGTTAACCCTTTTCTTAATTTACCTTAATCTGTTTATCCTGCTCCATGCCAGAAGTTCCTACCTAAGGTCATTTCTTAGTTTCTATTTCTTTTATATATCCTTTTCCTTTATTGGAATCTTCTATAGATTAAATTATTCATAGATTTGGGTATTTATTATTAGTGATATTAATTCTATGTCTAAGTTATTGTATTAGCAATGTTTTTGCTAATATGGGTCTATATAATATACGTAATTATAACATATCTTATATATCTTCTTTTAGATAATTATTGAGGTAATACCAGCTATAAAAGCAAATTAAGTTAGCCCAATAAAAAGAGAATTAATAAACTCTATATACAGCATATAATCCCTAATTAAAGCAAAAGGTAAAGAAACGAATGATCCAGTCAAATAATTTGTCTTGTCAAAGTTAATTCACAATGTTTAAATAAAGTAAAGTAATTTAAGAGAAAGGAAAAATGTTAATTCAATGAGCATAAGGGAAAGAGAAGTGAATACATACAACTTCCTAGTGAAGTTTCATGATCATTGTCAAGGTTTGGGAAAATAAGTTTTTTTTTAAAGAAAACCCAAGCTTTAAAGACTCTGAAATACCTGTCTCAGATATTTTATTGTGAATGGTTGAAAATTGACCCAGTATAGGGTTCAAACAAGAATATCCTCTTCAGAAAGAACTATTGTATACTTGTTCTGCAACTTATTTTTGGTCTATTTCATAGTCTGTTTTCCTTGAATTTTATATTTCTTTTCCTGATTGCAAAAGATTTTATTTGGAGGATACAGAGAAATATAAAGAAAATCAAATCATGCTTAATCCACATATCTGAAATAATAATACTTATAACCCCACATTACTTTCTTCAGGTATGTCTGTGTATATGCTTGTATTTATTTAGATAGCTAATGTATGCATATGCATATATATCCATATATTGACGGATGTTATAAAAGTGAGAAAATCTACATACAGTTATCTTTTTATCACTTATTAAAGAGTATTTCAGTTTTTCCTTATGATATTCAGTGCTTTGGATACTTTAAGTGTTTCTTTTTTGGGGGGAGGGGTTGGACCACATCTGGCAAGACTCAGGGGTTACTCCTGGCTCTGTGCTCAGAAATCACTCCTGGCCGACTTGGTGGACCATATGGGATGCTGGGGATCAAACCCGGGTCCGTCTGGGGTCTGCTGTGTGCAAGCTCTACTGCTGTGCTATTGCTCTGACACATGTATACTTTAAGTGTTTCTGTAATATTCCATGATATAAATATGTGGCACTTAAATCGTATCTTATAATTTGGCCCTCACATTATATCTGCATTTTTGTTTTCCCATCTACTTTGCGGTAGCCAAATATTTGTGTATATTTCTGATTACTTCCTTACCATAAATTTGAAGTATTTGATTCACCAATCAAAAGATAATAAATTAAATATTTTGCTCTATATAAACTCGTTATAGTAATGCATGTTCAGTGTCTTGGAGGAGAGTGCCATTGGAGGCTTTACAGAAGTCAGAGCTATTCTAAATTAACCTGGGTGGCAGTTACTGGTTCAGAATGTGGAAGCACTACTCCCTCCCACCCAAATTATAACAGAGCAGTCCACTGTGCTTTGCCTGAGTAGTTTCAGATGACAGTTGGCCAACTCTAGAGAAAGAGCAAGAGAAAGCTGGGCTATCCTAGGCTAAAGTCATTTTAACTTTAAAAGTCAAGTAGGGCCAATAAAAAAAAAAGATGTCCAAGGGAAATGTATTTCTTATAAGTGGTGTTGCTTGTTTAACTCACCACTGAGCTTTCTATAGAGAAAAATCAAGTGTTACTGATGAGATAGGAGGTGAATTCAAGGAGGTTGTGAAAGATGCTATTGGATTTTGAAACTGGCACTAGCTGTGAGATACAGGCCTGTGGTCTCTGTAGAGGTTGATCCCGCCCACTATCCAAGCTAACCATTTCCCCCAATTACTTAATTTCTATTACTGTTTAATTGGACAGAATTTTGAGTTAATATTCAGGTGGCTAAAGTGATATAGTAAAACTAGAGGGCACTTATCTTGCAGATGGCTTATTTGGGTTTGATCACCAGGATCCAAATGATCTGGATAATAATCCAATTCCCCAAATCCTGCCAAGAGTGATTCTTGAACACAGAGTGACGTATAATCATTGAATACCACTGGGTGTACCCCCAGACCCCCCCAAGTTTTTTGAGTGAAGATTCTTCAGTACCATTTATTCTCAATACTAAAATGAACCAAGACCTATAGTTTTATTCTACTAGAAATGCCTCTCAAATCTTTCTCTCTTCTTGTCATTTTGCTACCCTTTTAGCACATGCCAGCAGTTCTAAGGTTGTTTCAGACTCCAGTTTCTCTTTCTTTCAATTTCTTGTTTTCTCACTTATTATTTCTCCAAATGAAACTTATCAAGTCCCCTCAGAGCCTGAAGCTGCTACATACAAATAACTTAAAGACTGCAAGCTTTCTCACGATTGAGACTCTCTTAGTCATCTTTGTAGCTCAGATGCTTAGAAAAGTAGCTGCCATCTAAACCCAATTTTAGCTTGGTGGCAGGTCCATAAAGTTTCTGAATGGGATACTAGGTCCAGGGAGGGAAAGTAATCGACCTGAGGCTACATAGCTAGTAAGTGTCAGATTGAGGATTTAATACTAGACAGGTCTCATTTTCCCTAAACTACGTCTTAAATGCACTACTTGTTGTCAGAAACCTGAGAGTCTCTGTCAAGCTTTCTTATTGTACTTCAAACACTTTTCTGCATTATTACTATGTCATGACATAGCGACCAGAGAGAAATTTGAGGATGTTTGGGGCTGGTGACAACAAGAGGAGGGCAAGTTAATGAACATCAAGAGAACCTTGGAGAAAAGGTTTGAGTAGGATTTTAGTCACTGAGCATTTAGCAGGGGTCTTTCTATGTCCTGGAAAAAAAAAAGCAAAAACACCAAGACATAAATAAATCAACACTGTTATGAAAGATTAAGCCACTGCCTGTTTGTGAAAACACTTCTTTTAAAGTGGTTTTATTAATGCTTTTGAAAAGAAACTCCAATATTTCTTGGTTCAAAGTGCTAAGGATCCTGCCAATAATCTAATTCCCATATGGCAAGTACAGTGAGAAAAGTTCTAATATTTGTGTGTGTGTGTGTGGGGGGGTTCTTTCACTTCAGATTTTGATTGAACCTGGATTGAAAACATATGTGGCAAATTAGTCATATTTGAATCTTAATGTAAATTCAATTTTTATAATAATGTTAACTTTAGAAACATTTTTACTCCCACATTTAGGAAACCAGAAACAAAGAATAGATTGGAGAAATTAGAAATTTCCAAAGGTATTTTCAAAGAAAACTTTTTACTCATGCTAACCTTTTTTGTAGCCACAAAGTATGTTGCTGATTGGGACCTAGTTGGTGGCAAGTTGATAGTAAACATTAAATAAGAGGCACCACCATCATATGAATGTAATTCCAAGTGTAAATCAGTGTTATAAAATAAAACGCATTTGGAAATATTATGCAAGAAAAAATAAGCTGCAAAGAAAAAATACATTTCAATGTTTTTAAAAAGTGTGAATGGACCTGAGACATAAATCAATGGACTGAATATATGTCTTGCATCTATACTATGTTTGATCTCCTAAGCACTCTATGACCCAGTAAAGTACCACCAGCTTCTTCCAGGGCTCTCGGTACTCTTGGGGTTCTTACAGAACATCTGGCATAGTCTGAGTATTCTCAGATTGACATCAATGTTTCTAGTAACATCTGAGCCCTGTTAAAAACTGTAAAAATAACCTTGTCTTGGTTTGATATTTACTTTTTTAAATTTAGGAATAAAAAATTAAGTAAATACTAGCATGAAACTAGCTTCTAAGTATATACTATGTGAATATGTGCCCACATACAAAAATATTAGTTTCAATTATTAGTAATGATCTTCTGAATTTCTGCTTATGGGCATCTGTAAGGATGAGGAAGAATGTTTTCTGTCTCCAGTTTTCCGTCTGACATCAAATCTTCTCATAGTAGTATCACTACTCTGAGATTTCCATCTAGAGCTAAACAATTTAGGTGTTTAGCATTTTTCTTTTGGCTTTCCAGCAGATAAGTTGGGAGCAAATTTATGATTTTCACCTCTGAACATAAGTCTTCTCCAGAGGAGACCCAGATGATTAGCTACTATATCACAGTTACTACTATATTTATAAATCATCATTTTGCAATTAATTGACAATGTAGGCATACTTTTGGTGAGAAGAGCTTTTTAAAGGAATTTGACTGCAATTGGTTTAGAAGTTTTCGGGCTATAGAGGTGTTTTACGTAGGAAGAGGGCTATCTATGGAGACTGTGGTTAAATCCTTCACATGGCTTTCCCTTTATGAATAATTGTTCTTTTTGAGTGATTCTTGGCTCTCAGCCATCCTGCTTGATTCAAACCTTTCATCTTACGACAAGGTCACACAATATTCTCAGCATTTTTGATCCAGTTCTTCCCTGTCTTCTGTGGCTACTATTTCTTGATTAGCAGCTAGTTTATTCCTACCCAGCTGACCTACCTGACAACTTATTTTCAGTTTCTGCCTCAGATAGGCCTCCTGACAGGGAATGGGGCTGTCCTCAAACTAAAGACTGAGGCAAGGTGGCAGCTGCCTTAGCTTTGGGAGTTTAGTTGTCATTTCCTTAACTCTTCAAAAATATTCTAGAGAAGGAGCTAAGATTAACTTCTGAAACTGAAATAGAAATTATTTTTCCTCCTCCTTAAAGTACCATCAGGCTTAAATGAATAGTACCCAGCTTTCAGGCTGTGAGGACAGTAAGGAGGTAAGGAGGCTAGCACAGTATCACAGTTCTTAGATGAACAGAGAAATAAGAGTCAGAATTCCTCTCTTTCCATTGGGCATTGCCAGGTTAAGAATAGGGGTTTGCATTTTTGCTTAGGATTATGTATCTAGCACCAGCACATCTTGTACATAGTAGACATTCAATAAATTATTGTTGCATATGAAGATTAAAAAAGGTGACTTGGAGACTGGAGAGATACTATAACATAAAATACATCTCTCTCAATTGTGGCCCCTCTGGGCTCGATCTTCAGAATCCCACAAGTGATTCCTGAGTGCATAGACAAGAGTATCCCTGAGCATTTCTGGGCATGGCCCCAAATCAAAACAAACTAACAACAAAGGTGATTGGAGAAAATTGAAGGAAATATCTTAGTTCATCTGTATACTCTGGGCATTTTTCAGTACCTTTAATTATGCAACTACTATTTTAGTCCCACTATTGCCCAGTCCCACTCCCAGCCTTGGAGATTAAGCTGGGAATAACTCAATTTTCCTTTAAATATTTCAGCCTCAAGTCAATAGTAGCATAGTAGGTGGCTTACTCATTTTCTTCAATAACCATGACTTGTATTTACCTTCTTCTAGAATGTTTCCATACTTGTCATTACCATAAAATCTTCCAGAATCTTTTTTCACTCTCAAAAGAGCCTGATCCTGGTTTTAGTACTCACGGCTGCTGACGGATGACCCGTTTTTGCTTGATGCTGGTGCAAGACTCCTGTCTCTCAGGATGCAGTACTCTGTCCCTCTGCAGGTTCCTTTACCTTCTGCTGGCTGCTGATTCCTTATGCTTGTCTGATTCCTGCTGGAAAATTCCCAATTTGTATTTTCCTTCTAATGTTGGCTTGACCATAATTTGGCTTTTCTTATCATGTCCCAGGATGCTGACTGCATCTTATTCCTTAGAAAGTATCTATATTCAGTGCCCCTCCACATCCCTTTTAAAGTACCTCTACTTAATTAGAAATGACTGTCTTCTTTTCAACCTGATTTTACTCATGGCTCTTAATGATTATTAGCAATATTGTTTTCTCAAGTATAGAGTCTAAATTTGGGTAAAAAAAATTTGTTCCCAGAAGTTTTGTGTTTGATTATGAGTTGCTCAGGTGTCACTTGTCCTTTGTCTTTAAATATAGCATGCACTTTGTGATTTTGATTGTGGGTGTGTGTGTGTGTGTGTGTGTGTGTGTGTGAGAGAGAGAGAGAGAGAGAGAGAGACTGAGAGTTAGAAACAGAGATAGAGACACAGAGAGGAGCTTCTCCTTTTCCTATTAAGAGTTTGAAAAATGGCATGATGCTAAAAGAACAAGGACTAAGAAAATAGGGTGTCTAGGAATAAAAGATAAGCCCTTTTATCCTATAATTATATGAAAAAGCAATCACATATCATGTTTTCAGATGGTTCACCTTTCCCATGTGATGTTTTTCTAGCCTTCATTCTTGACCTCTTGGTGAACTTGAAGTCACAATAAAATGATGGCCATCATAACTAGATAAATATTTGTAACAGTTATTACGTTTTAGGTAGTGTATTATATAATATGCAACTAAAAGAACACAAAATCTGGCACATGATTTTTAAACCTTGCTATCCTGTGTTAGAAAAAAGCATTGTGCTTCATTTACACATAGAATTTAGTTTAACACTTAGAACACTCTCTTACCTTAAAGTTGTATTAAATATCAGCTATAGGAATATTACCTTATACATAAGTTGACCTTTGGGGATTGCTTTATTCTAGTGATTTCTCCCCCTCTAATTTTCTTTGTGTGCAGTTTAAAGTGAGAGGCAGGAGGATGGAATTTAATTGCTCTATTTGTATTTTATTCATTTTTAAGTCTAAGGCAAGGAGCAGGATATATTTTGAAGAAATCTAGGGTATATATTAATTGACAAAATATTTTTTAGCATATACTTATTTGAGTATGCCCATTAGAAGAGTGTGCTGCCATGGGGCCAGAGTAATGGCACAGCAATGGGGCAATTGCTTCACACGTGGCGGACCTAGGATGGACCTGGGTTCGATCCCCAACATGCCATATGATCTCTCGAGCCAGGAGTGATTTCTGAGCATATAGCCAGGAGTAACCCCTGAGTGTTGCTGGGTGTGGTCCCAAAACAAAACAAAAAAAGAACAGTGTGCTGCCTTTTTGGGGGGAAGTGAGGTTATGTGTGTCTTCTCTAATTTAGCCTTTTTGAAATTAACTATACTCACAATCTTTAATTGAAATTTGCCACCCTATTATTCACTGAAAGTCTACATGGTTAATGTCTCTGAAGGTGAACATTTAGATCATGCTTTTTTTCCTGTCATTTACACAATGACAAAATGTAGATTTCTTTTTTTTGAAGTGAGAAATCTTGGCTGATTGATGAATTGTGTTTTAGGACTACTGAAAGATCTTTTACTTTTGCTTTCAAAGTCATCACTAAGATGTAAAATCATTTCTTTTTCGTTGAAAGTGGTGGTCATGCTACATAGGAAGGTTAATTGTTCCATTGTTACTGATTTACCTGACAGGGGAGTTCTGCAGCATTACTGCTGTGGAGACTCTTGCAATCAGAAGTCAGACTGTTAAATCTTGTATATCTATTACCGTTTTTTTTGATGCTTGTGTTAGAATACAATAAATTATTAATTAAAAATTGAAGCAAAAACCTTTTATTTGTTATTCATGGTGGGGAACTATAAAATCATAAAGCTTAAAGTTCTCTTGTTCTGGTGCCAAAGACAGACTTCGCTCTGTAGGACATAGGACAAATATCAAAAGTAGTAAAAATATAGTTGGCAATATTGTAAAAAATGAGTATCTTTTGGAGGTTGGTGAGTTTAGGACTATATTAGAGGCAAAATGGCTTTGTTTTGAAGACTTTCTATTTGAAATAACTTCACAGAAGGTTGATCAGAAAATTATTTTGCTTGGGATCAGAGCAGTCACATAAGGCATCTTTCTTGCCCATGCTAGCCTAGGTACAGATTGTAGTATGATCTCCCAGCGGCCTATGTGGTACCCCAAGCCAGGAGTGATTTCTGAGCTCATAGCCAGAGCAACCCCTGAGCATCACCGGGTATGGCCCCCACCCTCCAAAAATAATTATTTTGCTTGACATTCTAGGGTAGACATTTTTTAATATATAATTTTTATTTTGACCATATTGGTTTACATAACTTTCACAATAATATTTTAGATAGATATTAACATTGAATCAGGGGAATTCCCATCACGAAGTTTGTCTTCCCCCCCACTCCCATTCCCATCCTGCCTCCCATATCCCCCACCCCTTACCCCCCATCCCAGGCCGCCAGAACAGGTGGTCCCCTCTGTGTCCAGTTTACTACTTATTGATCATATATCTGTTTGGTCCTGGTATCCTTTATTTCCCCCTCTATTTGAGAGGCGGAACTAGATAGTTCAAGTTATATGGTTTTGTTTAAAGAAAAGAACAACAAAAAAGCGGGGTTAAAGAGAGAAAGACGCAGAATGGTCTCACTCATCTATGGGTTTTAAGAAAAATGAAAGAAATTCTTGCAATAACACTTTTCAGACACAAAGGAGAAAAGAGCTGGAAGTTACAGCTCACCTCATGAAGCTCACTACAAAGAGTGATGAGTTTAGTTAGAGAAATAATTACGTTTTGAACTATCCTAATAATGAAAATGTATGAGGGAAATAGAAAGCCTGTCTAGAGTACAGGTGGAGGTTGGGTGGGGAGGAGTGAGATTTGGGACATTGGCGATGGGAATGTTGCACTGGTGATAGGTGGTGTTCTTTGCACGACTGAAACCCAAACAAAATCATGTATGTAATCAAGTTGTTTGAATAAAAATAAAAAAAAAAAAGAAAAATCAGATAAGCCGAAAATGGGTGTAGTCCTTCTAGAGGCTCTTAACCTCGGTTTGAGAGAGGACAAGAAAAAAGGAATTGAAGTAACACAACAATATAAGAAGAAACATCAAATAAAATATCTAGGAAGCACTACAGCACTAAAGGCAAGCACCACATAATAGTCTCGGTCCTGCAATAAGACCATGCCAGAGCAGAAAAATAAAGAGAAAGATAAAATAACATTAGATGAATTTGGGGACATCAACTTCCATGTCTACTCCAAAACACAGAAATCAAAAAAAGATAGAATAAAAATAAAAAAGATAAATGAATAGATAAAAAAAAAAGAAGAAAAAGGAAATAAAAAAAGAATGGGATTCCCCCTCGCCCCCAAGCACAGGTATAGTAAATGTTGGGTCATTAGTGAGGGAATTTCCTCGACCTAGGATATACTAGGTTTCTCCCCCCCTTGAAGTATGTGGTCATGGGACTGTATGTAGACTCCTTGTCAGTTCATTTACTCTCCCCTCGGTGCTATTTTGGTGTATGGATGACTTCTACTTTGTCATGGGTGATAAAATCAGCCCTCTGTACTTAAAGATCTTGGCAGCTACACAGATCAAGAAATGAAGCTTATGGTGAAGACTTTCTTTGTGGTTCTAGGAGCTCTGTTCCTTCCGTGTCATTTTAATCCATATTCTGTAGCTGGTGGTCATAGTCTTTGCGTTGCTCCTAGGATGGAGTATGAGATAGACTCGATAGAGTCTTTAGCTATGATTCTAGAAGTCTCATTCAGGTTGCTATTGTCTCAGTCGGATCTCTGGAATTAGAGATCTTGTTTGTTGTTCAGATCGTAGGCCAGAGCCTAAGCTAGAGTTTTTTTTAGTGGTTCCAGGATGGGTTCTGTGCAATCATGGTTGTATCCACCAGTCATCTGTAGATAGCGATCTTGGCTTTTGCACAGATCAAAGTGTGACTAGTCTTCTGATTTTGTCTTGTTGTTGGCTGGTAAGGTCGGACAACCTGCTCTTAGATCCAGTTGTTCCCCTTTCCTCATTGTCAGTATATCATTTTTGAACTGGCACATGTTGGTGTCAGAGCAATATTAAGGCTGCTAGGGTAGACATTTTTAACAGACTTGCTTGTGAATAATATAAAAGTGGTTTATTTTGGTTATTGTTAGGGGACCATAAATGCAACAAATATTTTTGAGGGAGCCAATGGACTTAAAAGAACATGCTGGGTAATAAAACATGTGTCAAACTGTTCATCCTACCACTATTTCAATTATGTATGAAATAAAAAATTAGACACTAATTTTTGTGAACGAAGAGTAAATCTTAACCACCAGAAAAGATTCTTGAGCGCAGAGCCAGAAGTAACACCTGAGCATCTATGAGTGTGGCCCCAAAACCAAATTAAAAAAGTATGATACCAAATGTCAACACTTTTAGGGTACTTACTACCATAATCATATGAACTATTACCAGTGTCATTTTTTTTGCCTGTTTGGATTTCACACGTTTTATAAAGGTGATTAGTATAATGGGAAAACACTGATGTTTTACTGATATTTAAAATGAGCTTAAAATGTTTAAAATTAAAATGAGTGATGCCATTGTAAAAATTTGACTCTTATTTTTTGTGGTTGAGGGGCTATGGTCATAGTCCACCTCAAAACAGCAGATACATAATCTTTTCTGTACTTCATCCTGAAATTCAGTAGTAGGTTTTATAA